>JAUMHI010000049.1:1016594-1028894 GCA_032359435.1 Enteromius unitaeniatus
AATTTAGAATCATGAGCAGAGTGTAGCTGGACTATTTAAAAGCAAAATAACAGGTCTTTGAGGGTCAGAAATCTGGCGGATAAGCAAGTGATCAAATACTTATTTGACAGTAATTCCCAAATAAATTGTTAAAAAATCGTAGAATTTGATTTCCGGATTTTTCTTTTTAGATTCTGTCTCTCACAGTGGAAATGCACCTATGTTGAAAATTGTACACCCCTCCATGATTTCTAAGTATGAGAACTTGCAAAATAACAGTGTGATCATATACTTATTGACCTCACTGTATATAAATATATATATATATATATATTATCTATTATTCTTTTTCGGTTTGCAGGGCAAGTAAAAATGTGAATTACTGCCTGACTAGACAACATCCGTGCGGTTGAGCTCTGAAGTTTTCTTTTCCTCTGGCCTCATTAGAAGAAGGCCCTCATAGGTGGCCTAAGACACAAACACACACACATACGCAAACACACATTCTCACAAACACTGTGTCTGAGTATGGGTTTATTTGTCAGAGGAGCTACATGAAGATGACACTGGAAAAACAACATGTTCTATGTCTGTAATAAGGTACTTGTAAATAATGTATATTCTACAGTTTTGCTTCATCAATAATGTATGGACCACAACAATACATAAGTAAAAAAAATGCATTTTTCTTTTCAAAATAAGTTGTGTATTGTGTGTATAGTAACTGGACAACTTTGTGCAATGGATTAAAATAAATAGTATGTAGAACAAACAGATTTGGAAACACTAAAGCCCTAGTTCCCTGATAAAGATTAACTGCATGAACATTCATAGCAGCTCTTTACAGCAAGGCTTAAATAACTGTATATGTCCGAGAAATTGGCTCACTAAAATATCCCTCCATATTTTTGTATAATGCAGCAGTGAAAGGTCTGTTTAAGGTATTATTTTGAAGCCAGTAATTTAACACTTTGAGTCTATAAGGTGACATTTCTAAAGCTTTGGCTCATTTTACCCATTATCTTAAAAAGAACAGGGCAGATGCTGACTAAATTTTACTCCCACATTGCAGCCCGCTCTTAGAAAAGCCTCTTATGAGCCGAGACTAATAAATAAATAATAACCACCGATTGTATCATTTCAGGTTAACATTTCTCAAAAGTATTGTGCCTAAAATCTTTATTCCGCAAGGCTGATTTGGAAAGCCTGTGGAGTGGTCATGTGAGCACAGTGACAAAATGTCTGAATACCAACTAACCTTTTAAAACTATGATTTAAATGCATGAGATTCATTTAAACAGCTGAATCCATCGTTTAAATGTATGCAGCACTGGCTTTTGTCTATTCAGCTGTATACAAAGCTAAACTCACACCAGTAGTGGTTGACATGAACTTCTTGCGGATAAAATATTTATATGTATTTATAAGGGAACTTATTTTAAAGTACACTTTCTGCATGTTACATCCCTACACTAGTAGGTGACATTCGAGACATTCGACAAAAGTTTATATATGAGTCGCTGAATTGTTTATAATCTGATTTGTTCGAAAAACACCAATTCATTCAGAAAGACCATTAGATGTGCAGTGAATAGAAAGCAATAAGCCACAAGAAGCCAAGGTTTGTTTGTGCCTTGGCTCTATTTGGAAGTATTTCTCATAATATTGTTAATAAAATGAAAAGTCACCACAGGTATAAAAGACTCAAATACAAAGCTAAAACCACCATTCAAAATTTTGGGGTCAGGTTTTTTTTTCTCTCTTAAGATCTTACGTTTACTGAGCAAGGACACATTGAACTGATCAAATGTACCAGTACTGTGTTCTATTAACCTTCTATTCATCAAAGAATCATAAAAATGTATCATAGTTTCTACAAAAACCCTAATGTAAATTAAGCAACAAACAGCATCTTGGAATGATTTCTGAAGGGCCATGTGACACTAAAGACCGAAGACTGCTGAAAACTCAGCATAGATTACATTTTAAAACAGTAAGTTCACACAAAAATTACTGTACAATTTAAAAAAAAAAAAAAAATTTACTGACATAATTTCTTACCCTCATGTCGTTAGGGTTAGGGATCACTTCAGTGATCACTTCCCTCTATGGAGGGACAGATGGCTCTCTGATATCAAAAATATCTTAATTTGTGTTTCGAGGATGAATGAAGGTCTTATGGGTTTGGAACAACACAAGGTTGAGTAATTAATGACAGAATTTTCTGTGAATTTTTTTTTGGGTGAACTAACTCTTCAAGATAGAACGCAGTTATTGTAAATTGTTACAATATTTCAAAAAATTACTGACCCCAAACTTTAAAAAGGTAGAGTATGCATCCTGTTTTCATCATCTTTGTAACATCATCAAACACCATTCAGGCTGTGAATGCTTTATAAGTTTTAGTTGAAGTACATAGCAGTTACTGTTTTAACTGTCATTTCAACTACCACCTGCTGTGATGCAACTCCTGTATAACCTGGTGTATTCGCATTCAAGAGCCTTTTTTCTTTGCTTTTAAGAATGTTTTGTAAACAAAAACTCCTGAAATAGCTGCTTTGCTACTGTTGCGTTAAATCATTGTTTTTCCAAATCCCCCACACAGAGTTGATATACTGTACAGTTCTGCATCTCAGAGGTGTCAGAAGTTTTCCTCTCGAGTGACACAAAGCAAAGCTTCCATTTACAACATGGAGCTCAGATCAGACAGAGCGTGCG
This sequence comes from Enteromius unitaeniatus, assembly GCA_032359435.1. Classification (NCBI taxonomy): domain Eukaryota; kingdom Metazoa; phylum Chordata; class Actinopteri; order Cypriniformes; family Cyprinidae; genus Enteromius; species Enteromius unitaeniatus. The sequence goes on from JAUMHI010000049.1 coordinate 1,019,292, forward strand.
TGTGCGCTGCTTATCTATCCCAGCAGCCTTTGAGGTGCTGCAGCTCCGAGATCATTCACATGCACTCCTAGTCTGGGAAAAACAGAGATGAGGAAATATGACCACCATTGGTGTGGGAGGAAGATAAACAGAGTGGTACAGACAGCAGATGGGGTGGGGGTCCAAAATCAAAGAAATATGGCAAAATGATGCTCGCTGCATGACTGGGAGGAAAAGAGACTGAGCGAACATCCGAACAGTGTTTTAAAGTTCACACGGCAGACATATAAGTCTCACATATAAAGAAATTAATAGCACTTCTGGCAAACCATATCCACAAAAGATTGGAGAGTGGCTTCATGAGTTATGCTGAGTTCAAGAGTGAAGTCTTACCTTGGCAATCTGAACACACCAGTTGAGCAGTAATTGGGAGCCGATGTTGTCTTTGTGCTCGTGAACGTAGTCCAACAGACAGCCGTGGGGCATTAGCTGAGTCACCAGCTGAATGGTGGGGCTCAGACAAACACCCAACAACCGTACCAGGTGAGGATGCTCCATGCTGGCCATGATCAGAGCCTCCTGGAGGGAACAAAAACAGGAACTCAGAGCACAGGAAACAACTGATTTCAAGTAAAAACCCTTTTAAAGTTACAACTAGGCCTAACAACTTATTTGTTTTTAAATAAATCATCAACACTCAACTTAAAAAACACTGATTGAGCAATTACACAAGGCATGAGATGTTAAGATGTTTATCGGCGATAAAACGAGTAGTAGAGTGAAAGGATTGATAGTGTTTGCAGTGTTCTGCTATGCACAAGTCTGCAGCGCGTCACGGCTCAGACACGAGAACCGAAGCAGATTGCAGGTGTTTGAATCAGGTTTATACCAGCATGTTTCTCAACCATCCCAAAAGCGTTTCTACAGCAGTCATACCACATCAAAGACTGTCAAAACAGCATTCACTATTTGAATTTCCTTGAAAAAAGTATTCGTTCATATTGTTTTTTTCATATACTGTATTTTTATTCACATGCATACCAAACTGAAAGATCTGTTCTGAAATGTGTACGTTTTACTGTTACACCATTAACATATACACATACTGTATACATACACATGGGCAGTTGATATATCAATATGTCCTGTTACAGCAAAAATTTACAAAAAAACACCCATAATGTTAAAGATGATATTTGTAGCTCTAGGAACGAAAATAATTTTTTTTGGTTATTTGTATGTTAAAATATTTTTTTCTGCATTTTTGCAATGTCACACCATCAGACACAGTCACATGCATATATATATATATATATATATATATATATGCATGTGAAATAATATTGAAATATTTGTTTTCTGTTTGAATACATTTTTACATAATTATTCTTGCGATAAAATTGCAGAAAAGAATTGCAGCAGAAGTTACTCTAGTCCCATGATCATTCAGAATTGCTCATGTATGATGGTGGGAATGATGCAGAAGAGAAGAATTTTTGAATATATATATTTGTTATTTTTCTTTTCTTTGCACACAAAAAAAGTTAAAAAACCTTGCAGCTTTGTAAAATTAAGGTTGTTGCTATTCACTGTTGTCACAGACTATTTTAACGATGTCCTTAATAACTTCCTGGGCCTAGGATTGCTGTCTATGCAGGGTTAGAAAGATCTCCAGTTTAATCAGAAATATCCTAATTTGTATTCCGAAGATGACCGGTCTGGTCTTACGGGTTTGGAACGACCGAGGAGAGTGTAATTATTTAGGCAATTAAAGGCATATTAGTATGCCTTTTTAGGTGAAATATACCTTTACTATTTCAATGTTGAAAACAGCTGTGCTGCTTAATATTTTTGTGAAAACCATGATGCATGTTTTTCCAGGATTATTTGATAAATAGAATAAAATTGCATTTATTATAAACAGCAATCTTTCATCTTCGCTGTCACTTTTGATCAATTTACTGCATTCCTGCTAAATAAAATATTTATTTAAGCATCTTATATTTACTAAACGACAGGAAGTTTCAATTTCAATTTTCAAAAGTGCAAACATCTTACTTTTTACAAACAGATTCAGTGCACACAATTTATCACAGATTGGTTCTGAAACACTTCTTGTCATGCATGTAAAAACACACACACAGCCATGACGTCCCACTGAGATTCATCTGTGAAACAGCCCCATAGTTACAGTCTGCAAAATGAGTGTAGGATTTATTCGCTTTGTTTCATGACACTTGCAGAAGCTGGAGGATCTACAAGGCAGTCTCATTACCCATAAATCACTAACACTGCACATTTACATGCAGAAATGGCCATATATAATATCCTGAAAGTGTCTTTGGTCTATATTGCTTACTTTCAGTACAGTACGATCAAGCAATCTAGTAAAATAAAATAGAAATAGAAATATGTGTGAAGCATCTGACTAAACGAGAGCACATTTATTATTTTGGAATTTATCCTAATTCCAGTTTATATCCAACATATTTAACCTTCGGACCAAACAAAAGGTGGCACAGGGTATAAAAGTATCAGGGACTGGGAAAATACAGAATGTAAAAAATACATATAATTTCCACAAACAGCTAAGGGGATAATTCAGAAATAATATCCAAACCTTGGGCCATAAGGTTATATTATCGCAATAAAAGATGCCTCTGCCATTAATATGATTTCAGGCCTTGGAGGGATCCTCTTACGTTTGTTTGAACACTTAAAAAATAAAACAGTGTGTAACTCACATCCTATATCCGCAAACACACACACAAACCCATTATCTGAGCACTACATAAAATTACACACTTGACAGTTATATAATGAGCATTCACGCTCCTGCTATTCTCCAGCTGCTGAGATGATTGCATACGCGCATGCTGCTCGCCCAATCAACAGCGGGGGTCAGCCTCTACATGTCTGATCCGCATTCACATGCTTCTGAGGTTTGAGCGCAGTACGAGTGGATCTGTTCATCTGCAAACCCCTAAGAATTTCCTGAAAGTGGAATGCCCATTAACACTGATGAATTGTGGGAAATACCTTACATGGGGGAGCCATGGAGAGACCACTTTAACACATGTGCATATGCGCAGATATCTCACTCAAGGAAAAAAAAACACATGTGGAGCTAAGATCTAAACGGAGCCGCATCTACACGCAAGTGAGCAAAAATGAACACGCACTCAAAAGTAACCTGTTTTAGATTGCACTCATCATGGGTGTGAAAGGCCTTTGGTAAGTGTTTCCTAGTCCTTGCATCATCTACGAGGATGGGCCAATTTGAGGTTTACATTCATTTTTCCTTTTGAAGTACTAAAGAGCTGAATATTCGCTTAGTGGAATTACACAAACTACAGCTGCAAGCCTTGCAACAGAGTGACACTCACATCCATGAACTCTACGTTGGCTTTGGGGCCCGTCGCCTCGTTTAAGATCTTTATGGCAACGGGAATCTTCACAGTCTCACCCTCAGGTACCCAGATGCCCTGAAATCACAAAAAAAGAGATTTCTTAGAATTTGGGTGGAATTGTACTTTCTATTTTGTACTGAAGAAAATGTGAATTTTAACACAAAACTCATTAAAGCTAGGTTGTTGCTGAGGTTTTCTGCAGTGTTTCAAGGTGTTCTTGGTGGCTGTTTAGTTGTTTTGGATGGTTGGCTGTTATTGGCGTAAAAAAAAATCAACTACTTAAAAGTCGATTTCATTTTTTCCACTTGTTTTTGATTGGAAGCGCACTAGAGATCAAATTTTGGGGTCGGTGGAATTGTTTTTAATGTTTTCTTAGGATAACCAAGACTGCATTTATCAGTTTTATTATTTTTCAGGTTAACTTAAAAAAACAAAACATTATTTTTTATTAACTGGAGGAAAAAGGTTAATCACCAATGACAACAACAACCATAAAAAATGTATTTCAGTTGCAAAAAAAAATAGTTGCAAAAGCACAATTTCTCATTTTAACTTGATTTAATCTTAAAACAACTTAAACACAAAAAAAACTATACAGGTATAAAAATATATACAATTTTAAGTGTATTGTATGCCTAAGATACTAAAACAATACATTTATTTGATAAATACAGCAGTATTGTGAAATATTATTACAATTAGGAATACTTATAGTTTACATTGTTGAAAATTTAGTTTTATTCTTTTGATGGTAGTTTTTTTTGTATCACTGTAAAAAAATAGTTTACTGTCACTTTTAAAAAGATGAATCCATCAGAAGTATTAATTTTAAACTAATAAATTAATTACACATTACTAAAACCAAACTTTTGAATGATAATTTTTCATGTCCATGCGTGCAAAAATTCAATAGTTAAACCCCAAGAAATACATCCTTAGCATCCTTAGAAAAATGTATGGGTTGCAGAAATCTTTCTTATGTTCCCTCTGTCTCTGCTTTGATTTTGTTACCTTGTAAACGGTACCAAAGGCCCCTGCTCCCAGAATCTTCACCCGCTTCAGCTCAGTCTCTTTCAGAATGCGCAATTGGGCTTGGTTTGGGGCCGCACCGCTGGGCGTCAGAGGCTCCACCAACTGAGACACACAAAGCAAAGGAAGGGAGACGCACGCCATCAGAGATGTTACAATCAATCTGGGCAATCAATGAATGTTTGTCCCTAACTCAAATAAATTGAAGAGCACAGACCATAGTGTATGAATACCCTGTAATTTATTTAGTCTTTCTGTGCCATTACGTAGCCCATATCAGAGTTTGGGAGTTCAATCAATGAATAAAAACCCCTGGCGATAAGAGAACTATTGAAATGAGACGAGAGAAGGGGAGGACAGAGATAAGAGGAAAAAGCAAAGAGAGAAGATACAGAAAAGAAAGACAGAAAGAGAGAAGGTTAACCTGATAAAAATATGAACAGAGAGAGTGTGTAGGAGAGAGATTGGGAAGCGTAAGAGAGAAAGATAGAGAGAGCGTAAATCAGCCGTTCTATCGACCCTTTGCGGCGTCCCCCGGCTCATCACAGCCGCCTGATTAAAAAACAATAGCGCTTCTTCATTTAAATGGAATTGTAAATCAGGAGCTCGGACACAGAAGGCAGAGGAGAGCCAGGGGAGGACGAGCTGTGATCCGGGGAGCTGTGCGCTACAAGCAGTGCTGAAACACAGATCAGGAACTGTCCATGGTGCTGAAACATTGCCATCATTTTAGTGCTCTAAAGTAATATGAATTTATTGTGATGGGAAAACACTATTCTGGTGACAATTGAGATTTGTGAACATATAAGACCATATGGGTTAGTGGAATACATAGTGATGTCCATTTTCACACACATGTGCTTCCTTATGTGGCATGCGTAGGCCTGCTCCACATTATTTTTTGGAGTGTCTGAGGAGAGTGTTATACTCTCCATTCAAAGCCTGAGGCCATATGGATATGCATGCATGAAGAGGAGGGGTCAGAACCTTCGGGCACAGGAAGCTTGCGCAACTTGCACTCTAATGAACCTTCCACCCACACCGTGATATGAAAAGTAAACTAAGATATCAGGAGGATGAATAGAAAGAGAACAAGTCAGGGAAAAGGAAAGACAGTAAGCATTAAGAGGAAACAAATAAGCCATAAGTAAGGCCATCATCACATTATCAAGGACACGATTTTTCATTAATGTTTATTTAATTAACACACACACAATCACTTTAAAAAGGTCCAGAGAGATGCTATTATCCCAACATGAAACGTAAAGTACGTATTAGGATGATGGATAGAAAGAGGAAGACTAAATTAAAAGAAAAGACAGTAAGCATTAAGAGGAAAAAATAAGCCATAAGTGAAGCCATCAGCACATTAGCAAAGGCACAATTTTTCATTAATGTTTATTTAATTAACACATACACGCTCTTTTAAAAAGGTCCAAAGAAAGGCTATTATCCTCAGAACTGGAATAATTTAGTTTGACTGTTCATGAGGTTCCTTATAATCAAAAGCAGGCTGTGTGAGGTAGTTTTAACTGTCCATACAACTTTTATTAATCTACACTATGCTAGGTTATTGAATCGTAATTACCTGGCACTTTCAATGAATAGGTTACAAATAAAGGCCTGGAAGAAAATAATTTTTCTTTCTTTAACAAAAAGACAATTAAAGTTAACCTTTGTAAAATGAGGAAACAGCCCTTAGGTCATCAAACAACTGTAATTATATAAACTGTTATATAAACGGTTTTCTATTTTATTTTCTATTTATTTAATTTAAAAAAAAAATCATAAAAAAATTGGGACATTTAAAACAGGGACATTTAATACCTTGATTTGTGAATTTTGCTCTTTTATTTTAATTATATTAAAATATTTAAAATAAAAATATTAAACCTTTGTTAAGTAAATGCTAATTACTTCATATCAATCAACAGAATATGTAAGAGGTTTATCAAACACAGGTGCCTTTACAGCTTTAAAAATGTGAACCATATTCATGAAACCAACTGCATCATACAGTAATATCCTAAACCCTACTGTAATGTGTTTTTTCTGTTAACCTTGTGTGATGTACAGAAAATGTGCCAAGTTGGAGTGAGGCTCATAAAATGCCTTGTGTAAAGCAAGCATGATACAATGACTAGACCAGCATAGGTTGCTTTTTCAACTTATGAAACACTAAATTTAATCAGGAAATGACCTGACTCATCTCCTCTTGCTGGTGGGTACTTCCTCTCAAGGAACAATCTTGAGAGACATACAAAGTGCCATGGGTCATAACCACTTCTCTGGTTTTTTGTTCTGTTTCTGATTTGCACTCAAGTTCCTTCGGGTTTTCATGCCCCATGGAATAGTCTAAGAGAACAGTCTTCAGGATGTTTCCTGTTTGTTTTCTGAATCCAAGCTTGAAAAAAAAAGAAAAAAGAAAAAAAAAAGAAGAAGATGGAATGTGTCTAACCTCAGTCTCTAAGAAACGTCTCAAAGCTCTCTTCTTCTTGATGCTCTTCCTCCTCACTGATATGGCAACACTCAGGCCCACGATGATCACCACAAACAATCCTCCAATAACCCCAGCCGCAATGAGGGGAGTCCTGAGGGAAACACAAGGGAGAAAACAAACATTAGCTACATGCAATAACAATAAAGTATGAGGTAATTGGTCCCATAACACATAAACCAGGGCTTCTTAACTGGTTCTGCGTCATGACTGAGATGTGTTAACACCAGACTTCCTTCAAATTAAACATGGGAAAGTATATATCCCATGTATATATATATATTTATATAAACAATTATTTAAGTAATTATTTACACCTACCAATCAAAAATGTCAATTTTGAAAGAACTATCTTATGCTCACCAAGGCATAATATCCAGTGAAAACATTAATACTATTGCAATTTAAGAGCATTATTGTAATTTTAAAAATATTTTTGTGCAAAGACAAAGATTAAATTATCACACAGTACTGTTATTTTAATTATTATAACAAAAAAAACTGGTACATAATTGCATTAATATTTCACCACATAAATTTTTGTATTGTATTTTAGATCAAATAAATTCTACTTTGGTGAGACTTTAAAAAAAACCAAAAACGCTCTATATCGCTCTAATCTTTTGACCAGTGTATTTAGTTATTTACTAAATTGAACATTTTCAGAAAAACTCTAGACTTGTCTGTATAGTTGAGAGAGCCACTGACATATACTATAGGAGAACAAAAGAGCAGAATGGATCATTAGAGAAAGCCATCAGAGAAGAGGTCTGAGAATTGCCAATAAATGAGCAGGAACCTGAACAAAGCCTTCCTCTCAAACAGAAAGGAGATATTTGGTTAGAGGTTTCTCCAAAAAGCTGTCCCAACTGCTGTCATCTTGCATCAGCCTTCTCCGGGCTGTACTTTGAGCTTTCAGTTCGAATCTCTATCAGAAAGTGTCCCCTTAGCATTAATGAAAGGCCTAATTCAGTTAGCATGGAAGAAGGCAGCACTAAATCAGCATCGACTGAACACAATACACAGCCCATGCTGTCCTATTACATGCCTTTCATTAAGATCCAACTCTTCAGACTGCCAATCTTACTTTATAATTGTCTCTGCACCTCTTTACCTTGTCACCTTGTCGACACCAGACGCGACACAACAAAATACAATAGAACGTATTCTGCTATTTACACTGGCGAGGCAAGTCTTCTTTTTAGATTTTCATAAATAAAAAATATTTCAATATTTGTCTGGATAAACAAATTAGATGGGCATCGTTGGTATTTTGTTGGCCCCAATAGTGCATTTTTAAAAATATCACCTTAAATTCAAAATATTTTTTTTTATTTAGGCACAGAATGTTTCAGATTGGCTAGAAAAAAGTGCAGATGGGTGCAGTTTTTATTTATTTATGCATTCATTGTTTTGTTTTATTTTGCACTTTACAGAATAATCATTTCTCAAGGCACTCATTTCAGTGATATCTGACAGGTTGTAGAACATTTTTTTTATTCAATAAAACAAATCACTTAAAACACATTTAATATCTTAATTATGGCTGACTGGCAACAAGCCTGGGCTTAAAATGCATCTTGGGACCCTTCTGTTTTATTTTATTCTTTTATGCTTGTCCAGTGCCTTCCTGTGTGTACAGCTTTGTAAGGAGGGGTTTAGTGCCTTCAAACAAGATGTTTGTGTATGGTCTTCCTCTCTGTATAAATTTAGAGCTGTAAGTTTATAGAATGGAAATGAAATCCCACCCAATAACGCAAGGACAGTGAAGCATTGCCCAGGCATGATGAGCGATAGACTGCTAGATTATCTCTGGGACAGATGAGAATCTCTCCCGTTAATTTGATATTGATCTGCAGTCACAATACAAAGCTTATGAGCCACAGAGACCAAAGCCGAGTGCATACCATCACCCTCTGAAGTGTATAGATTCCACATGCGTGAGGGAGCTTCTCTCGCGCTGACAATGAGCAGGCAATTATGTTGATGCTGCATTGCTGTCAGCACGTAGCGTGGCACTGCCGTATATTGCAGAGGAAGGAAGACAGGATGTCTGACATCTTGTTTTATGTAACCTGCCATGTCTTTTCCAAATGTGCAAGAGAGAGTCTGGAGAGAAACACTAGATTACACATTACAGAGAGATTACACTGGGATTTTCTGAAGGAGATTCTGATGCCCTAGACAAGATAAGACATAACCTACTCATCTCACTAGCCTATCTATCTATCTATCTGTCTGTCTGTCTGTCTGTCTGTCAAAAAAGTACATTTATAATAAATGTGTTTATTTGCCATAGAATGCATTGATACAATATTTAAAATTGCTCTCTGATATCTACAAGATATGTGGTTTAGGTAAGGGCAGAAACCCTATTACATGTGCATTTACAACAATTACAAGTATTTCTTCCAAGAATGAAACTGTCTAATATCGGCTTATTTGTAAAAATCATGAATAATATTGTTGAGCTCTGCTCTGATTGGCTGATTAGGGATTAATAAACAAAACTGCATGTGTCTTGCAGAAAAACATTGAAGCCGGAGCTACTTTTCTCTGTTTATGTAAAATATTCACTGTATAATCGCTTACTATATCCAATTTAAACACAAATTGTCACGGATCGCACCTCTGTGGCCCTCTCCAGCGGGCAGCAGCGGGAACCATCTCCCGAGTTTTAGTTTCCCC
>JAUMHI010000049.1:1030065-1043550 GCA_032359435.1 Enteromius unitaeniatus
CTGCCTGTCTTGACCATTCTGTGCAATAAAGAAACATTGCAAATGGATCCACAAGTTTCTGACGATTCGTTACACAAATAAATACAGATATTTTGAATCTTCTGTTTCTTCTGAATCTTCTGTCTCAAAAAATCCTGAAAAAAGTATCACTATTTGCACAAAAAAAACACAAACTATTTTGATATGTATCAGCATCAGTGTATGTCTTTACTGATATACACAATAAAAATACATATTTTATACATTATATATATATATAGTATTTTTTAATGTATGGATAAATATACAAACATCTTAAATGGTCACTTGTGCTTTTGTTGTAAAGACATCATGTTTATCTGACTATGTGCTGATGTGAATGATGATGGCTATCACTCTCCTCTAACCTACTCCACAATAAAGATGTTTCCTTCTCTCTTGAGCTTGTTTGGTCTTTAAGGATAGCACTGTGTTTTTATCAGAATTACTGCCAGCAGCCTTTACTCTGATAGTCCGTCCAAACAAGCAGCATTCACTCTTGTTCTATAAAACACTATAATGACAGAATTAGGTGTATGTGTGTAAGAGAGAAATCAAATCAAATCAAGCCATCATTAGAAGTGCTCAATGACGAACCTCTAAACAAGTTTTAATATCCCAGTGGCCTTAAATGTGTGCCCTGTCTGCAAGCATCTAAAGAGAGCCAATCAGACTGAAGCTTGTGAGAAACTTTTGCCCTAGTTGTTTTCAATATGCATCAAGTAGCCCGTGAACCGTCTGAGGCTAAGACAAATGATTTCTAGCTTCGGCTTTTCTACCCTGCCAGGACTGTGTGTAACATAATGGCAGATCTGAAACAGCAAACGCATTTGCTCTGAGCAGTTAATGGTATTTTGTTCCAGCTCTCCCATGAGAGCAAAAGAAAGTGATATCAATTTATCAAATATGCCATGAAGCAAATGTGTGCGCACACACAGGCACAGGCCTCACAGCAGCACATTAATCACAGAACTGTGGCCTGGTCATTATATAACTTTCCTTTACCCCATCTCGCATTCCTGTGCTGAAGCAGAGCTGCATGTTGAAAGGCAGCTGACGTTAAAACAATGAGCCACAATGTACAGTGGAAACTACTAGTCAAATTCTTCACTCTTCACTCACAAATTCTTTGCGCACTTTTCAAAATCTCAAAGGGGTCGCAACATTCAGTACAATGTCTGAATGAAAACTTAAGCTGGGCTCACACTACAGAAGTTTTAAAATCTATCTTCCCTCAAATCTTAAACATGCACGCACTACAGGATTTGAACATCGTGGCGCATCACACACTAAAACATATCAAGATTATCGTGCCAGAGGAAGCACTTCACGTGACCTCACACAGCAGATCGCCATGGCATTTCGGTGATGTTTACATTATCAAGCCAGCTAGCAGCTGTTTGAGAAACTACAGACCGTCGCGCATAGATAAAAACAGATCTTGGGGTATTACCTTTCACCGGTAAGACTGAACAGTTGTTTATGGTGTTTTTGATCATTAAGTTACAGTACAAGCCTAATTAGCCACCAGTGCATACGTTTAATAACTATAGCGATATTTCTAGTTAGCTGTGAACGCTGCACTTTAAATGGATTCTTACTAAGTTTTAACTTGTATCTTATATCAGTTAGTAAATTGTGCTATGAGCATAATATGTACAGTGATCACTTTGACATTAAAATGATTTGATAGCTTATCATAAAACTCTGGAATGTTTATATATATTTTATTCATTTTCAGCCAGTTGCAAACAGGAGCACACAAGCCTTAAAGAAATCTCAAGAAAGCAAGTTCTGCATTTCCAAGAAACTGCCACAGCCTTTTCAATATTATTTAATTTACTTTTTAATCTACTATATTTATTCTTCATTATTTATTCTGTATTATTCCAACTTTGATATTGCTATTATTTATCTATTGTTATTTATTTATATGTTATTATACATATAATTGTTGCTATTATAAATGTACTATATCACTTGTGTTATTGTACTGTTGTACTTTATTTAATTTCATTAATACAACTTGTACTACATACTTTTTATTATTACATATCACTTTTACTATATTACTGTGCACTGTATCAGTGTATAATATCTTATCCCTGTAAGTTTCACTGGATCCATAAAGGATCATCATTTAGCTTCATTAATTTATGTTTGTTGTGGAGTTTATATCTAAAGTTTCATGTAAATAGGAAGCAGACTGTCGCTGTTTGATTTGTATTTACTGACTGATGGAAAATTATTTGTACTTAAAGATGTATTATTTAGATTTTTTTCCCCGAGTATTTCAAAGGGAATGAGCTGTGTCTTGACCTGAGGCACAAGGCTAAAATTTTGGGGTTGAAGGAAGAGAAAGCAATGAAAAAAAACAATGTACATTAAAATGACATTGACATTACATGTATATATTATCGTTATACTAGCCTATATTCATGTTATAATTGCTAACAAACAAAATCAACCAAATCGACAGGAGTGTGTTACGCGTTTCGATGTTCTTGTCGTCATTTTTGCTCTTTGTTTTCTCCCCTATGACCCAGTTTCAGTTAATTAGCAATTAATGTCAGGTGTGTCTAGTCTATTATCAGTGATTGTCTCCCCTTTTTAAGTTGGTTCCTGTCTTTCAGTTCTTGTCCATAATCGTCAGTGTATACTGTGTGTAACTTGATTCTCTGTGTTTCTCTTATATTAAATATGTTTCATTTCTTTCATTTCTCTGTCTATGTCTTGCCGTTACACCAGCATGACAGAATTATGAAACTAAACAGTTTGAGGAGGACAACAACACCGGAGGATGTTATCCACAGCCTCCTGAGAGAACTGCCTCCTCTACCCATGCCACAGGAACGCTACCACCCTTCCGCGATGGCGATGCTCGGCTCCCGAATTGCCATTTGGTGCCAGGGTCTTAGTCCTGCGCTGCCACAGCGTGTTTATACACCGGAACCTTGAACACGCTGACCCATCCCCGAAACCCATCCAGAGACCAGCTGATCACCAGCAGATACGGAGATGTTGCACAGGCCCATGCCAGACAGAGAGCCAGAGCTTGCCGTGACTTAGCAATTCAACGCTTTACAACCCGAGTCTGGAGTTTCTGACCAAGTGCGTGAGCCGGCTACATCTTCCGTCCCTGAGGGAGTGTTGGTGGAGATCAGGAGCTTAATGGAAAGCCCCGCCCATCTTCCCACCACTGAAGGTGAGCCAAAATTAAACTCTGACTGCTGCAAAGAACTTTCTGAAGTATTTGAAGTGAATCTGATAGACTGGTTTGGAGAGGCCCAAGAGCCTCTGTAGTTGTACAATAACACAATTTATCCTCAAAAATACAACTTGCCTAATAATTGTGCACACAGTGTATATGTCTATGATTTAGGCTGTCATGTTACTACAAAACTCCATCTCCACAATCAATCGGGGCCATAATAGCACTTGTTTTGCGGTCGCGCATTGGTTGTTAAAGTACTGACATAACCATACAGCTGTCGCCATCCCAATTGAAATCGTTGTTTGATGTGATTGGGGCAGCCCTAATTTGTGCGTGAACAGAAGTTCCATCAGTGAACACCTCACATTACCAGATAATCTACAGTGAACATTGGGACTGATCGAGGTACATGACAAGATTTTTGCTTCAACTCTCGGGAGGAGAAAATCGGGGCTGAATCGGGGCTAAATCGGGCGAAAAAATCCTGTGTGAGCCTGCCTTTAAAGGCACAAAATGTAAGATTTTTGATAAAATATCCAAAAACCACTAGCAGTGTGTTATATATTTCATGCAGTTGTGCTTTTACACTGTCTCAAAAGTTCTGTAGGATTTGTAAATTTAAAGAAATTCCAGATTTAAATAATATAATATCCCTGTTGCCTATCAATGACACAATATCTACGCTATCCTCGGTTTCTGCCTATGAATACTAGGGCAACACACGTGGACATTTCAATATCATGTATCATGATTATACTGTCAACAATCCCAAAAAAATGTAGATGTACACAAACTGAGGTCAGAGAAATAAAACAAGCACAAATATCAGCGTGGCGTTTCCAAAATGAAGAGAGCCTCGTGAACACCTTGGACTGGCCAAAAAACCCTGCTCTCGCATGTGTTTTAATGGACAGGTAAGCAAATATATATTTTTAGGGCTGGGTGATATATATCGAATTATATATTATGCGCATCTGGTCAGTAAGGCTGGTTCTTTGATTAGCGGTAAATCATCAGCTGTTGTCAAATGGAGCGGGTGATTAATTAGCATAGCTTGTCAATGGTCTATGGCTCTGTGCTTTAACTGGCGCTCCATTTGAAAACAGCTGATTGAGATTTACCGCTAATCAAAGAACCGGCTTTTGATCGATATATATCGCCTAAGTCCTAAGTCATGTAGAGGTGGTTAGGTGATTAAACAGATATAAAGGAGCTTTTCAGCCATGAACATGATTTGTTAAGAATGACAAAAACATGCTCCGTCATTGCGTCATCGACATTCGCCTCTCTTATTGTTTTAAAAATGCAACCTCTAGTGGCAAAAGCTTACATATTGTGCCTTGACAAATTTGTCACACAATTTTGCTTTTTAAGTGAGTTACCAATTTTTATCTATTTAATTAAATATTTAAAATGTACAATTATTCAGTGCTTTTCTTTGCAATTTTTAAAAATGTCAATTTTATTTATTTATTTTCAGACATTTACAATGTAGTTTTAGACATCTGCTTGTGTATAGAAGCCTTGCAACTGAATTACTGCTATGAAATAACTGTGTGTGGTGTCAAGGATCTCTAGACACAGTGATTCTCTATTGATGCCAGTGTGACAAGAATCAAGTGCTGGACATTGGGCAGAACACCAAAATAGATGGCATGAATAAATGATGGCTTAAGGGAGGCCAAGCGAGACAGAAAATAAAGATGAGAGAGAAACTGGTGCCAAGATTCTGACCTTGCAAACCTTCTGACAGTGGAAGTCATGGTGTATGTGAAGTAATGTGTGTGTGTGTGTGTGAGTGAGAGAGAGAGAAAGTAGTGCTGCTACCGGACATCATTGCCAACTCCTGTTTTTTCTTCGTGAAGCACCACTCTCTACCCAAACAATATTTATTTTCTGTTCTCTTATGGCCCTGTCCATTAAAGGTGAAAAATACTAAAATATATATACAAATGTGTGTACCTGTCCATCATGCCAATGCAGTCTTGCAGACGAGGTCCTGTGCATCTGAAACAAAAAATTGTTTTTTGAAATTTTTAAAAATCATGAAACGTCTCCAATTAACTCTTTTGATGCTTACAGATGAATAACAGTTTCATTCTTAAACTAAGAATCAGTTCATTGAAAAATACAGTTTGCAAATATTCTTAAAAGACAAATCATACAGCAATATTCTGAAATTTAAATCAGAGATGCTGTTTACATCAAGGTCCTCCATCTAAAGGCTCTTGTTCTCGCAAGAAAAGTAAAGGTCTTTAGGCAACTTAATGAAAAAAAAACAAAACCCACATAAAAAATTACAATCCTCCTTAATTTTATAGTGCCACAATTCATCACTGATCTATCAGTGCTAGACCTTATTTTAATAACCTGTCTCCTTCTTGCAGTCTGAGTTCCTGCCCTTCCATCCTGATGCTCACAGATTTGTCGGTTGTCAGCTCGCCGCTAGCATTTCAAAGCTCAACGTCACTAATCGTCCCTGGCTGACAGAGATCGTAGATACGACAGTCAGCAGCTGAGGGCTTTCATGTGACACAGGAGGAAGAAAAGTGAATCTGTGACTCAGTGTGAAGATTCCTTGAGCGGATAATGTTTTTTCCGCAGGAAATCTGAGCTGTCTCTCATGTAACCCCAAGGGGCTGAGGTTAAGTTGCAGGTGCCCAGCTGGATAAATTCAGAGAGCTTGATGGGTATCATTTAGACTAAAGTTGGACGGCAGAGACGCAGCAAGGGCAAACTCCTTCCTCTAAAATTTATGATGCTTTATGCACAGCCAGCTCCGAGGACACAAGTGCTCTAAAAAGGGTCAGTGCACTGACAAATAGGCTATCCGAACTTCCTGAGGCTAGAACTGACGTGGCAAACAAGCACAGGAAGTAGCTGGACCGCTACAGATATATTTCCCAGCACACACACATACGTACACACTCACAAATTGCAAACATTTAACAAACACTTTCATACCCCTGGGTACAGTTGACATGACAAGGGTGACACTCATTGTTGGCCTCAGCATATTTGAAGATGAAGCTGTTTGCTCCCTGTAGGCCATCAGGGCATTTCTCCACACAGTTGGGTCCGTCTTTAAAGTGAAGACATTTAACACAGTGATCAGGACCCTGCAAGAGAGAGAAAGAGGAGAAAAGAGAAACATAAAATACCAGCAACTACGGATAATAACCATCCCTCACCCCACACACAATGACCATAACAATCAGCCGCCCAGGATTTATAGCGGTAATATGAAGAGAGGAGGCTGAAGAGAAGGAATTGTTAGCTTGGATATCAATATGAGCACCCTTAGAGTCATCCGAGCAGCTCATCAACCACAAAGACAAATAACGCTTCCTGGACAATAGGAAGAGATGCTCCGTATTGTTCTATTAACGCACACCGAGGCCCATGTAACCTTGAAGACCATCTGTATGTGAGTTTATCTGTCTGTGCTCATTGAGGCCGAGGCAGAAATGTGTTTCTTTATGAGCGAATCTCTTGTGAGAGATGAATAAATGCCTTGCAGCAATTACAGCTGCTCTTCATTTCATGCTATAAACCGCCTCTGATGCAATAAAGCAGCAGACAGCAAACAGACACGGCCGTGAGACACACGTCCACCAACCTACAGTTCTCCATCAGTATTAAAAGGGCTATACACTACTGTTCACATTTTTTGTTTCAACAGAATACTTTGCATTAAAGTCAAAGTGAAGACATTTATGTTGCAAAAAACTATTTTAGAATAAATGCCACTCTTCTGAACTTTCCACCCATCAAAGATTACTAAAAAAAATGTATAATGATTGTCCTAAAAAAATGTCACAAGTTCGTACTTTAGTATTTAGTATTAGGCAATTTAGTATAAGCGAAGCTTGTTTGGCGTGCTGCCCGAGGAGAATACTCAGGGTTAGGAGTGGACAGAGGCGGATGTCCTATTACTAACCCTGAGTGCTCCCCCCAGCGTAGAAATAGGAGGAGTGGAGGAGGAGGAAGGATACTAAGATCGAGATACAGAACACTACGCCGAAATTCTTTTTATTTCTTCTTTTGAAAAGTCAGCCATGCTTGCGAAAGCATGAGAATGATGACAGAAATGTTTTTTATGGGTGAACTATCCTCATAATTTCTCATCCACACTCTACTATTGCTATTAAGTGGCTAAAAACAAAACAAATGAATAAACATTCAACCACAACTAGGACAAATCTCTGATGACTAGCATGCTTCTCTATTCAGCAATGCATTATTCATTTTAGATATTAATAAATCTATTGCATTTATTCTACCTTCAAGTCTTATCAAAATGATTGTACTTATGAGAATAGCATGCATGAACATCACCAGAATGTCGTAATTACTTGTGGGGAAACTGGATATTCATTGAGTTTGGGGGCATGTTAATTAAAGAATCCTGCGGAAGCAAATTTGTATTGGTCATAATTAAGTTTAAATTGCGAATGTTGACTGAACAATTTAGTTTGAATGCACGTCGCATTGCTTTAAAGCTTCTCAAAAAATACCACTCATTTAGCTGGTTTGTGAGATGACAGGCTTTGCTACGTAACTACAGTTCCCATCATTCTATGAGGGCATGCAAGAAGATAAAACACAAAGCATTAATTGAACACCTAATGTGCATCATTTTGTTATATGAGCTCTGAAAAAGCGTACCGTACTTCTTGGTAAACAAAATCGAGGAAAGAAATACGATGGCCCAGCTCGTCAATTTGACTCTGACATTGAGAGTGCCAAAACCATGTATAACATGGCATGTAGATAAAGGTGGATGTAAAGCTCCTCCAAGGCGAGGTTAGCTAGAAAGCATAATCACTTTCTCTGTTAATTGGGCTGCTTCTCCAGACACCTGCTGTACACAAATCTCCATTTCCTCTCCATGCACAAAACACTGTTTGTTAGTGTTGTTTAATTATGCCTTTGTGAAACAGATGTTGCTGATTGTTTCACAGGTAGATTAGAACACTCAGCAGTAAATCTGTGCTAATAACAACAAACATTTTAACAGCTTAGCTAAGCTTGGCCTACACCTGAGTGGTGTATGCTTGTGTACTTGTATTAAAAGTCCTTACTGGAAAAAAAAGCCATTTGGTTTGCAAAATATACACACACAAGTAGTAAATATTTGGAAAATGTGAACATGTATATATTTCTATTCTTATAATTTACACTACCAGTCAAAACTTTGGAAACAGTAAGATTTGTACACACATAAATTAAATAAATAAAAACCTTTTTTGTTGGTTTTTTTTTGTATGATGATTAATTATTCGCCAGCACTAATACAGACCAATTGCCTTTGAGCTATAAACAAAAGGCCACTGAATATTGGTGTGCACTTGATTGCGCTCAGGTGCACCTCATCACTACGTGAGTATAAGAGGGCACGAGCGCCATGCACATGCAGCTTTTCGCTTCAGAGCCATCGCCTTTCTGAGCTGGAGACCCCCTCAAATTGTGATTTGGAGAAGTTGGAGTGGAGTGTCCTGATTTCAATAGTTTCTGCGATCTTCTGCTCTCTCGTCTGACAGCATTTCTTGCGAGCTGGTGGCCTTTTTAAAGGGCTGTGCCAGTCATCTTGCATTCCAGTGAGCAAAGACCTCTGAGTGCACGGAGTTGCCGTGTGGACAACCGGGAGAAAGAGCTAATTTTCCACGGTTGGTGAAACATTCTCCAGAATGTTGATTCTGGGTGTGGAATTTTCCTCACCTCTTCAGACAGACATGATCACTGCCTCACCTGTCTGGGCCAAGAACACGCTGAGGCGGCTTTCGTGGATGGTCAATGCGCTCATTGCGAGCGGATGACCATGGCTACGTTGAGGACTCGCCTCTCATTCGTGAGATGGCTCCCCTCGCGTCCTTACCACAGAAAGTCGCTGGACTGTAGCAAGTTCATGACTCCCACGCCGATGTGCTTAGCGGACCTCCAGGTGACTGTCCAGAATGTTCTATCCAGATCTACAATCTTGTTTCTGCTGTCCTTTGACAGCTATTTGGCTATTTGTGGAGTTTCTTGGCTATAGTGGAGTTTGGAGTGTTTGAGGTTGTGGACAAGTGCCTTTTATACTGATAACATTAATACAGGTAACGATGACAGAGGAGCCTCTTCAAGAAGAAGTTACAGGACTGTGAGAGCTAGAAACCTTGCTTGTTTGTAGGTGACTAAATACTTATTTCACCGAGGAATTTACCAATTCATTCCTTAAAAATCCTACAATGTGATTTTCTGGAATTTCTTTTCTCATTTTGTCTCTAGTTGAGGTATACCTATAATGAAAATTACATGCCTCTCTTATCTTTTTAAATGGGAAAACTTGCACAATTGGTGGCTGATTAAATACTTTTTTGCCCCACTGTAAACATATATATATTATTTGCTGTGATCAAGCAAAATCATCATGAAAGCGAGAATTTGTGATTAAAATTTGCAGACATAGGCAAAAAAAAGATTCTGGACACGTACACTGTTTTAGAGAGTTGGTTTCCATCTATGTTTGTGTTGATATGAGTCTCTAAGGGCTCATGATCATGTCGTTTGCGAGACCTTTCAGTTTGACTCAAGCAGACAACAGCCCGAGGCCTCGTGCATTAGAGACGGATCGGCTAAATCCTTATTTGGCAACACACACACAAGCTCACAGCCGTACGCACCTTGTCATGTAGTCATCAATTTAAACCAAAGTGCTTGAGGCTGTTTTGAAAAGGGGCAGTGCTGAGCACACATCCCATCTGTGGTAATGTCTCTCTAACCTGATCAGATTCATGGACATCCAAACAGCTTATTCATCCCACTCTCAGGTGTCTCCTATGGGGCAGGACTCTCTGTAAACACTTGCCAAGATTAGGCAACTTAATCTACTTTCTCACTAAATTAACAAGAAGCAAAATCAATCCCACGGCTGCAAAAGTACACTTCAACAAGGGATTCAATTAATCATTGGACCAAGCCAATCGAAGGCAGTGTCTGCTGTTCAGCTCTGTTTGTGCTTTAAGCTAATAGATACTGAAAGAGATTGCACTGAAATTAAAGAAATATACTCACAGAATCCAAAATGAACAAATACCAAGTGCCAAACGCAAGAGAAATTTCTCCACATTATTCTTCATTATAATATACAGATTTGGTAATTAGTAAACATCTATTAATACTACCAGTGTTTAAAAACAAAACAAAAACAATTCTGGATATCTGATAAATAGAATGCATGCAAATCTTTTGTAACATTAAATGTCTTTACGATGACTTTTGATTAATTTAATGTGTGCTTGAGCCTAAAAGTCTTAATTTCTTGGTTCAGATTTGTTTTCCTATTAAATTATCAATTATCAGATCAGTATTTGATCACCCTGTCATTTTGCAAGTTCTCTTACTTAGAAATCATGAAGGGGTCTACAATTTGCAGCATAGGTTCATTTCCACTGTGAGAGACAGAATCCAAAAAGAAACATCCGGAAATCACCTTCTACGATTTTTTAACAATTTATTTAGGAATTACTGTGTCAAATAAGTATTTGATCACTTGAGTCAAAAAAAATTAAAAAAAATAAAAAATAAAAAAATTATATATATATATATATATATATATTTGGTACAGAAGCTTTTGTTAACAATTACAGAGGTCAAACGCTTCTTGTAGTTCATCAGGTTTGCACACACTGCAGGAGGGATTTTGGCCCACTCATCCATACAGATCTTCTCTAGATCTCTAGATGAAATCACAGGGTGATCAAATGCTCATTGACCTCACTGTGTGTGTGCTTATTGTTTTAGAGCAGAAATGAGACTGAACTCACAGGCCCAGTGCAGGTAAGACCGTCATCATCTGCCACTTCACACTGCGCATCACACTCCAGACACACTGATCCGTTTGCGAACTCGCGTACATCCCTATAAATCAGAAAGAGAAAGACAAACATGGGGTAACATAACACGCTACAATGACATATAATTACCACTTCAGAACTCAAGTTTCATATGGAAAAAAAACTATGTCGATTTTTTAAAGTTCTTTTAGGAATTTTTGCACAAGGATCTCATTTATTCAATCACTAGCCTTTTATAGTCAAGACAAGTTTCCATTTTTAGACCAGATATTGTCAGTCATAAATAAACTTCAGCTTTCAGGACTTGAATCGGGGAAAGTCTGAATCACAGGCAGTAAAAGAAGAGCCATCACACAAAACAGACTGCTAGATTGTGAAAGCGCAGCCGAAGGGAATTCAGCGCCCGAGGCACTGCAAGGCCGTAGAGAGGCAACAGTAGAATCTAACACATCCGCAGGGTGTTTACAGCACTTCTCATATGGCTGCCACAGCTGGCAAACACAGTTACTATTGACCAAAAGCAAACAGTCAGCCTTCACCACCTATCGAGGTGACAATTCATCAAGCACATTCAGGGACACCTCAAAGCACCACACTGAGGAAATCAGTCAGGGACCTCTGAAACAAATGATCACAAAATGGTTCAATACAGGCAAACACAGTCGCTTCCCAGCCCCATCAGTACTCTGAAGACGGTTGTGACATTTTAGAGGCTGACACACATTGGCGTGACAAGTGGAGGGGGGTGGCTTATATATAAAATATATAGCAAAGGCGATGTTTTTATTTATTTATTTATTACTATTGACGTGTTACCTTAACAAATGCTAAATTAAATGACATTTAATTAGTCTTTATCTAAAAGCCACAGCACATTTTAAATAGACTGTGAGGAAAGCGTTTTGAAGACCCTCTTATCATGAAAGGACTTTTCGTTTTCTCTTTATGTAAACGTTAACTTCACAGGCTTTGTGGTGTTTGCATGTTCGGTCTCCACCACATGTTTTCCTGCTTCACTCTGTGTTTTTTCAAAAATCCAACATGAAATGTATTAATACTATTATAAAGAAAAAATATTAACACGGCTGGCAGAATTTTGTACATTTAGAAACGAAAGCAGATGTATGAATATCAAGCTAAATTAAAAAATACGTAAATTATATATATATATATATATATATATATATTTACTAGGGGTGTAACGGTTCTCAAATTTCACAGTTCGGTCTGAACACAGCACTGTTCGGTGTGGTTTCGATACAGCAAAAAAAAAAAGAGAATTTCTTTTCACACCTTTATTTATTAAAACTAAAAGTATGATCTTGTTTTTTTTTGTTTGTTTTTTTACTTTGAACAACAATGGAGCTATACTTCACATATCTTCTGGGGTTTTTTCTTAGCCGGAAATAAAACTAAACCTCCTTTATCACCAAAACCAAATGCTCCTTATAAAAAAATGAAATGAAATATTGTAGTAGTTATAAACTAATAGAAAGAAAAGAACAATTTTGTTTTTAAATGGAACTCTGTTTCAATCCATTTTATGTTTTTTTTTTTTTTAGTTCAGAAAGATGAGTGTCCACATTTTCTTCAGACAGCACAGATCGTGTTTTCAACACACGGGCCGCTGTTGTGCTTCAGCTAAAGAAGGTCACAATCTTTCTGTTCTTTGCTAGGAGTGCTAGGAGGGCTCAATAACATGTAGCATTTTCTTAAAACCCGCATTACAATCTGCAGCTATAAGTGTACTGATCGCTGTTACCGATCGATTGTTTTGCCCTGTTCAAATCTGTTGGAAATGCCTGCCTAAATGCCGCTTGGATAGTTTGTAATGTGCGTGTTTCTAGTTTTTGTTTGTTTGGGGGTGGAAGGGGCAGTCAGCACATTGCCTGTCCCGTCCTTTGGGCTACCTTATTGAGTGTAGCACTTAAAACATATTTTACACTATTCTCTTTTTTTGTCCCCAAATATAAAAGTATTAGTTTGAATCGTTTGGTTTGTAATGCGTACTGAACCAAAAGCCTTGAACGGTTCACGAATAGGCATATCGTTACACCCCTAATATCTATATATATACGCACATTTAAAAATGTTATTGGTCTCTAATGTAGCACTGTAGAATTATTACAATTTAAAATACACTTTAATACATTTTAAAATATAATATATTACAGGGTTGGTAAAGCTGAATCTTTCTCTGCCATTATTACTAGTCTTGTCACATGATTGTTTAGAAATAATTCTAATATGCTAATTTGATGTCAATGTTGAAAACACTTGTGCTGCTTAATATCTTTGAAAAACAGCATTTATTTACTTTTGTAAAATTCTAAATGAATGTTTAATAACATTTCAGTTACATTTCAATATAAAAGTATAAAAATTGTCTGACCCCAAACTCTAGAATCATGAAGA
>JAUMHI010000049.1:1048397-1058554 GCA_032359435.1 Enteromius unitaeniatus
CCCATCAAGTTCAGCCAGAAATCTTGGTGTTATCTTTGATGACTGCCTCTCCTTCAAAGACCATATTGTGAAAACTGGTGGAATGATCTTCCCATTACTATCCGAAATGCCAACTCCCTTACAACCTTCAAACGACTTCTGAAAACCAATCTCTTTCAACACTATTTGACATCATAAAAAAAACCAAAAAAACAAATCAACCCTACTCTTTCTTTCCCTTTCTAGCCTGTACTTATTTGAAGATTGCCTGTTGTACGGTATTATGAGCACTTCCTAAGTTGTTTTTGCCTCTGTATGACTCATTTGCTTGTTGTTTTCCCCACCTGTAAGTCACTTTGGATAAAAGCGTCTGCTAAATGAATAAATGTAAATGTAAATGCTAGACTTTGACTAATCTATCTCAATGCCAAAGCCAGCTGTAGTAAAGAGAAAGACTCACTGCATTCTTTGGGGTCACGGTTGTTGCGGATCAGGGACTTCTGGGTGTTGGTGCGGAAAAGACGTGTCCAGTTAACGGTGTTGTAGTAGCAGAGTTGACTGTTGTTGGTGACGTACACGTTTCCAGCACTGATCTCGCTGAGAGACTGCAGCTTCAGTGAGGAAATCCACTGCTGCTTTAGCACCAGAAGAGAGATACCACTGAACATAAAGAGAAAAAATAGGAGAGGTTACGGTTTAAATAGGGGTTCTTCTAATTATGAAATGTCTTAACTGAATAAACACACAATTTTACATAAAGTATGTCCAAAATATAAAGTATGTCCAAAACCTTTCTTTTTAATACAATGTAAAAATATGTACCTCTGTGCACTTTTTGTGCAACACTGTTTTTACTGCACATTAACCATAGTTTTAAAGAGAAATGTCCACTGAGTTGTGGTAGAACACAGGTTCACGTGGACATTGGCACGTTTTTATTAGGTTGAAATAAGTATTTATTGTGGCAGTTCAGAACTGAAATATTCATGGACTGTTGCTAAAAGTTAATCATGGAAATATCAGCTGGAAATATGCCCTACACCAAATCCCTAAACCACCCGATAATGTTAACAAATGCAAAACTGATAAAAAAAACAGATTTGTTGTTGCAACCATGCCATTTCTACTTCTTTTTACACAGATTTGAACTGTTTTGCTGAACCGTAAACAGCATTCGAACCGAAGCTAAAAAGTGCAACAAGGTACGGTTATGCCATGAGACCAGGTAGTTTTTATAATGTATTAACTAAAACAAACACAATAAACAGCCATCATTTTAACATACAATACAACAAAGACCAGACTTTGTTTAGCCTGAAGACTTTGAGACCTAATAAACAAAAATAAGAATTAATAAAAATGAGATCTGACACAAAGAAAGCTAAAATGATGGCTTCATGAACAAAAGGCACGAGTGGCTTATCAGTATGAGAGATGCTGTTGCATTTATAAAGCAAGTGTTTAGCTTGCAACCCTCATCTAGCGTCGCTGAGGATCCCCCACTTCAGACGCAATGAGATCGGTTAATGCTGAGGCGTAATCACAATGGTGTTTTTAATCACAGCCAGGCGTGCTGAAGAGCACATCAAAGAGGCTTTGAGACGGCGGTCAGCAGAGAGTCAGAGAGCAGCGGCAGAACGTGCAGGTGCACTTAGACACTGACATCACTCTCATCTCGTTGATCTGCCTCTCAGAGACTTCTCTTCTGTTTTTCTCTCTCTCTGTTTTGTGCCAGACACATCAGACACAGAGCACATCTTGTGACAGACGGTAATTGGTACAGTGGTACAGCTTTCAACAAATGACCCCACTAATGTTAAAACAGGCTGGCGGATCTGCGCTTCTGCTCTCTTCCGTCTCTTCTGACTCTTTAACTCTAAGCAAATGGGTGTTGCACTGTGTGAATACGGCTTTTCATTCGAACTCTTTGAACTCTTGGCAATAAAGCCTTGACCTCTTTAGAAAACACAAAAGAGGGGATTCACTAAGAATGAATTAGGTTGTTCATTTACTGCCTGTGCTGTTTTAGCCCAATTTGTTAAAAGAATTATGAAAATAAGTAAATATAGCACAATACTGATGCATAATATATAGATTCCAGTGTTTATTGATTTAGAATGGATTTTTTTTTTAGTTATTTTAATTTTACGTGCTGTATTTCAACTACTGTAATAATCATCTTACTCAATCTCACATTTACTTTTCATACCAGATGTAACTAAGTCATATATATTAATCTCTCTCTCTTTCTCTCTCTATATATATATCTAGGTATAGGATCTTACCTGTACAGAGACCTGCCTCCGATGGTTGCCAGATTGGAGAAGACACTCAGATCAGTCATGTTTTCTGGCCAGGACTGAATGTTTAGAAAGCCTAGAAAACACAAGATAAGCAAATCTTCAGCCAACATATAGGCACAAGCGATTCTACCTACTGGTATTATTAACAGAAATGTATTACTTTTATTGCAGCATAATGATAAAAAAAAAAATCCCCCATTAAAGGCGTATTAAGTCATTAATGAGTAGTGCTGACTGCACATAGTGACAGATATCTGAGAAATACGACCACCATGCAGAGCCTTACTATATTTTATTCTCATATCCTGCATCTATCTCCGTTTATTTAATGCAGATTGAAGAGCTGATAGCCATAGATCATAAAGGCATTTTAATAATGGATTTAAAAAAAATGAATAATTTATTGAAGGGAAGACAATCCTGTGCATACACCAAGAAAAGACAAACAGGCTCTAAAGAAAAAGATGACTTTCTTATTCAAGGACAAGGATAACATAAATTACTCCAATTACTTTAACTATGCAAAGCATGGATGGCGCATATTTACAGTAATCACAGATATACGATTATCTTTCAAACTAATTAATTACTTTCAGGGGACATGTTTGTGCAAAAGTGGTATAGTATTAGGAGGCTAATATAAATATTACTCCTGTTCAAAGTTTATGGTCATATCTCTAGGCCATAACATGCAGTTGCAGTGCAAGCATTTCTAACATTCCTAGCCTGCTTCATTAAAATTAAGTTTGGATTCCATGTTCATTAGCATGTCTACCGGAAGACACTACAGTAAATATTAATGTAGCCTTTTGATTAAGACATTCGCCTCCAGTTATGGTTTTCTAAACGAGAGAGAAATAGCATTGATTATTTATAATTCATTTAAACCGACATATTCCTTTCACGTTGTTGATAGCCAGACTGTTTATTATTAATGCAAAACCTACAAAAACGTGACTACGATTCATTCATGTTCAGTAACAGAATCTTTTAAGATTCGAGGTCTGAATTGAGGTTAAACACTTGAGATTTTGCACTGGCTGCTGCCTGTGTATATTTGTCTAAGGTCGTGGAAGCAGATTAGAGGAAGTGCCTCAGTGAGGTGTCGTTAGCTTGGCGTCTGCTGACACTAAGTGCCTTAATGACAAAACTGTGCAATGGGAAGTCTGAAGGAGTGTGTGTGCAGTGCCTTGAGAGTGGGCTGTTTGCCTGTCTGTGTTGTAATCTGTTTATTTTACACATGGAGGTGAAACTTCATCATGCTAATGGTGCTAACGAGGTCCCAGTGAACACCTGTCGGTTCCAGACTAACATCAGGAGAGTAATGCTGTCCCTCAAATGAATTGCACACTAGAAAACACAAAGGGAACTCCTGCAAATGAGTGTGACCAACGCAAAACACAGCTGCTGACACCAGAGGGTTTATAGACATGCGCCAACATGACCCTGTATCTGGGGGGAAAAAAATACTTTTGATAATATTACTGTACATGATTTAGACACGTCAGTCATAGAATTCCATAATTTAATCAATTATGATGCTTTAAAAGATTTTACCTAATAAATATACAGTATATAGGCTGTTTACCACGTACTGTATTGTTATATGGGTGCATGTATACATACTACCGTTCAAAAGTTTGGGCTTAGAAATAAATGTATATTTATTTGAATGATGAATAATGCTTTGCTTATTCAGCAAAGATGGATTTATCAAATGAGATTGTAAGCAGGTGTAAAATTCTATTCTATTATTCATTCTATTAATCAATAGTAAAGCAGAATAATTGTTTTCTATATTGATAATATTGCTAAATGTTTCTTGAGCAACAAATTAGCATATTAGATTGACTTCTGAAGGATTATGTGACTGGAGTAATGGATGCTGAATATTTAGCTTTGCTATCACAGGAATAAATGACTTTGTTTATTTTACTATTTTAAAAAAATATTAGTGTTTTAAATTACAATATTACTGGTTTACTGTATTTTTAGTCAAATAAATGCAGGCTTGTCAAGAACAAAACATAAAACAAAGTTAGTGTTACATTGTCCTGTTTCCATGTGCTGTTTTATTTTTGTTTTCATTCTGTTCTACACGTGCTGTGTCTTGTTTGTAACCCCACCCCTCTCATTAGTGTTTCACTCCCTTCCAGCCGTGTTTCCAAGTGTCTTGTATATGTCTTGATTATGTTTGGTATTTAAATCGCGTCCTTTTGAGTTCTAGTTGTCGGTTGTTGTATGTTACATGTGTTTTTCCTGCTGTCTTGGTCCCTGTTCATTGCTCTCTGTTTCAGTCTGCCAAGAAGCCGGGTAAAATCATGACAGTTAGTACTTACAGTTTGTAATTATGTAAATGTAATAGGCTACTACTGTTATATATAATTACATCATTTCACACAAGCATTAGCTACTTAATATAAAGTGCATCAAGATTGTACTTAAGTGTACTTGTATCTATACTGTACACTTTATCTAGCTGCACCTTAGTTTGAATGAACTTATTAGTACAGCCTAAAAACATGTAATGCCTTTCTAACTACATTAAAATGACAGAATATTACACAGTCGTAAGCTACTTAAAATAAAGTGTATCAACATTGTACTTAAGTATAAGTAGCTGTGTAACAGACATCTGTGTAACAGTAGCTGCCTGTTAAATATACATAATAACAAACTGCAAGCACTACTAGTTGTTCCATAACTTAGTCACATGATAAGTTTTTTTTTTTTTTTCATGCAAGTACAATGGCTACTACTAAGTTCCTAATTAGGTAACTAAACTGTATTATGACATCTTAAAATAAAGTATTACCAAAAAATTCTAATCTAATCTAGTCAACCCCATGCTGTGGTATACATTTATTACAATATAAATATATTTTACACTTTATTTTTTAAACATAACATAAACAAGTTGTGTTCTGAATCTACTTTGCAACACTGGTTGGTTAGCAAAAAAATAAACTGAAAACAAACAAACCCTTTCAACTACTTTTAGAGCACAAATATTAAATTATAAAGTTGGAGAAATATATCAAATTTTATCACTAAAAGACAAAATATCCTGAGATACTTTTTATTGCTGTATCTCCCGGTGCTAACCCCTCCCTCAAGGCTTGAGAGCAGAGGGTAAATCAGGTCAGTGTCTTCAGTCCATCTCTCCAGAGAGACGATTCACACAGGGCTCGAGCTGAAGGCATTTGCCCAAATCTTCAAATACTGGTGGGGAAGCATCCGACTGAGGCTATGAATGTTCATTTAATATCAGTGAGGGTTGTTTGGGGTTTACTGGGAGTCATACAAAAATTAAATAACATGTTTGGTGCTAAGGAACAGGGGTTACACATTTTAGAGCCATCTGAAGGGTCTTTGCAGCAGCAACTCCTGATCTTTTTCATGCGTTTGCCAAAAACGCACACCGAATTCAGTCAAACACATTCAATTTAAAAACTCACTGTAAAGAAATACATATAGCAGGTGCCTCAGAATCTGTCAAAGTCTTCAAGCTGGGGTCACAGAGCAGAAATAACACCTTGCCAGTGAAGACGTTGTTCTGTCAGAGACTGTGGCCACCTGCATATAGATGTGACAGCCTGACATGCATGGCTCACTGACTTGGAGAGCCCTCTTCGCTGTCACCACAGCAAGAGAGAGCGAGAGAGGTAAAGAGTGAAAGGGAGAGAAAGAAAGAAGTGTTTTCAACTGCTTTTATGTTTCTTGTGAGCCAAGATTGTGAGCTCTCCTATGGGAAGCTCTCCTCAGCTGAAGAAATCTCCCTTATCATGTATTCATCATATATAGGGCCTCCCCGCTGAGAAATGGACACTCATACAAACACAAACCCCTTTACACACATCACACACACACACACACACACACAAATCTACAAACGCACAAACACACTACTGTAGATCTTCCTCTGTGCTTTGTTCCAGGTGTTTTTGATGTATTTTTCAATAAGAAAGGTAAGATAAGGTGGATTACGTATCTGGGCATGTGAATAACCTATTTTTCTGGTACAATTTAGGGTAGCACCCTAACTGATTGGGAACCTTATTACCAAAGGGTACGGAATACTGTCAGTGCTCTTTACGAGAAGTTAAAATGTGACTCAACTGAAAATGTTCAGTTTATGTTAGCATCTTGTTAAGCTAGCAACATGATGATACGCTTGATAATAAGCATAACAGTACATGTATATTTGGGTAAAATATTTCATTTGAATCTTAACAAACTGCTATTTACACTACTATTTGGGATTGGCAATATTTATTTAAATGTTTCTAAAAGAAGTCTGTAATGTCTTTCAAAGCAATATTTATTAAAAAATAATACAGTAAAAAACTTTATGAAGAATTATTACAAATTATTAAAATAACTGTTTTCCATTTTAATGTATTTTAATTTTATAAATATGGTAACAAGTTTTCAGAGTCCCATGATTCTTCAGAAATCATTCTCATATGCTGATTTGGTGCTGAAGAATAAATATTTATTATTATCATCATCGGTTGTGCTTTTTAATTTAATATATATATTTTTTTGAAGTTGCTGCTTTTTGAAACAGCATTTATTTTAAATTCAGTTTTTTGTATCTATTAATGTATGCTTTCTCTTTTGTTTATTTTAATGTTTGTTGTACTCTGTTTATTTTACCAAAAACTTTGCAAGCAGCCTGAGTTAGAAATAGGTTCATATCACTTCCAGATTAAATCAATAAATTGACTAATCACATACTAGAAATATGATAGAACTATACAATATTGCCATACAGCATCTATGTTAAATACAGTGTGCGCCTGCCAGAGAAGAACAGATTCCCTTTTCAGTACTGGTTCACCTCAAGGTTTCTTCATTGCAATTTTAACCTGCTAATTAGATGCTTTGAAACAATATGCATCATCCTGTTACTATTTTTATTACGCATGAACAAAAACCCAGTCCAAATAAAATGAACTTGACTTACCGGTGATCTCTCTAACTGTGCGAAACACGTTGAGTTTTTCTGGATCCAGGGGCTCTATGTTGTGATATACGTCCCTGTAACACACATTGAGATTGATGCAAATACACATTATACTCTATACCCTGAGAGCCACATCTTTACAGTCAAGAAAATCTGCTAAAAGATGAATCCGCTTGTGTAACAATCTCTCAAATCTAACTCTGAGTCAAGAGTCAAGCAGAAGACTATCAACACAAATGCACTCTGACCAGTGCCTGCTGACCCCATCCATCCCAGTACGTTACATTTTCTCCATCTTTTCCAAGTCTCCATGCCTTATGCTGCTCTGTTGTGCAGTACAGCAGGTTTTAATAGCACCATTGAGCTGGAGATCTTCAGGGAGGACGTGTGCAGAACACCTGCTGACGCAGCGTGTGAGAGTGCGCGTGGGGAATACGTGTAAAAAGTATATGCACTCCATATCAGTTTGTGTTGGAGATGATGTCATCTGTATGCCTGCGTATGTGTGCACATGGCTTTTTCCAGCATGCTGGCCCTGGATTGCTCTTTAAGAGCAGAGTCAGCTATATGGGGTTAGAGGGTCGGCCAACCAGGCGCAGCGGGATCAGAAAGAGGCCACTGGAGGGAGCGGGGCCAACTAGAGGTCAAATGACTTCTTGACAATCTGACAATCAAATATTTCACAGTACTTATATAAAGAGGGGGGCAGCACATTTCTCGTATAAAACCACATTAACTGTGGCCGTCTAGAGAGTCAGTAGGTCTCGTAGGTCTTGCTTGACTGTCTAAACTCGCAATGTGTGTTAACGGCACTTTTAATGCGTGCCATTAAATCGGCCAGAGTCGTTTTTT
This sequence comes from Enteromius unitaeniatus, assembly GCA_032359435.1. Taxonomy (NCBI): domain Eukaryota; kingdom Metazoa; phylum Chordata; class Actinopteri; order Cypriniformes; family Cyprinidae; genus Enteromius; species Enteromius unitaeniatus. Next base: position 1,056,501 of record JAUMHI010000049.1, read on the forward strand.
TGTTTTTTTTTACGCAGCCATGATGTGAAGGCTTTCTCTAGTGCTTTTCTTCTACATGAATCCCCTCCTGCATCATTAAAGCTGATGTTATCTGACAAAAAGAAGCAGCATAGGTCAAATGGCGTCCGACAATCCAATATCCAATATTCAGCTGTAAAGAAGAGTGTAATGGCTGTGAAGCGAGTCGACGGAGGGTGTGAAGAATCCACTCTTACCCTTTAATGCCTGTGATGAGAAACACCAGGTTTCCGTTGATCTTGGTGCAGTTGATGAATCTGTCGATGTTGCTGGAGTCCACGGTTTGAGCCGTCTGAAGGCTAGCAGTGCCGATCCCATCACACGCTGCAATGTAAACCAAAATAGAGATTTCCGATCATGTTTGATGACAATTTTAAGAGAAAATATAGACCCTTTATGAAATTGTTAAGCAAGGTTTGATTATTACTGTAGTATGTGCAAACTAGTAACAAGCTACTAACACAGAAGCTATTCACCAGAGCAAGATCTTTTCAAATGTTTAACAACAGGATTTTTTTGCATTTTATTTAATCAGAGCTAAATTTGCAATTAATCAGACTACTCAATGTTAAATGAGAGAGAGATGACATTCTAGAAAGGCATTTATTGCCTCGGCTCACTGTGCTCAATACATGTACTGTGACGCTTTGTTTTGTCACAATACAGCACGACTTGCTGGACAAAGTAGCTTGTTTATTGGAAAGGCTGTACTACCCTGATAACAGCTGAGTGACTTGTACTATTGAAAAATGTAATTTAACAGTTATTTTTTTTCTCCAACGCTGGTGGTAACTTTGTGTTCATCACACTGAGCAAAATGACAGATTCAGAAATCAGGCTATACCATTTTAAGGTTAGTAATGTGGTAAATGATTTGTTGTTGGTTTACTGTGAACCTCAGATCTCAGCACGTGTTCCAGCTAGGGGTACGTTTCCCAAAAGCACTGTTGGCTAACTACGGTAGCAAGTACCACTGAACTCAACTGGTAACAACTTGAACTTATACTTGATCAGCTAATGATAAAAAAGTTGGTGTAGAAACAATAACTACAGTAAACAGTGAACTTCACTACAGGTTTATGCTTATTAATAAATAAGTAATCAAACCAACAACATCTGTCTATAGCATTTGTAGTATCATGTAGCTAATATCATGTATTTGTATGTTACAACTGATTCTTTTAGGTTGATTTTTTCTTAGGTTTGAAAGGAAAAAAAAGTATATAAGGTACATAATATAGTATGGAAACAAATATTTTAATAGTAAATGTAGTAATAATGAAAATGCTATATGTATATATATATATATATATATATATATATATAGCATTTTCATTATTACTACATTAATGTTTAAATGTTTTTTTAGAAATATTTTTTGAGAAAAAAATTTGTGAGATATCAGTAAGGAGGTTTTTACTACTTTATGAATGGTATAATTATGGTGTAAACAATAATGTAATCAAAATTTATATAAAAAAATTGTTAAAATTGTAATTTATTATTATATTTAATTATTGCATTCTTTTTTCTATTGTTTAAATGATTGTTTCATAAATATTTGTATAATCTAATTACATTTAAATTTAATATATTAATAAATCGGTGTGTTGTTATCATTAACTAAAAGTAATTAGATTTAATTAGAATATGTATATTAGTTTTTTATTAACTAACACTTATTATTTCATTAAAATAAAGTAAAATAAAGCTGAAATAAAATACAACATGTTGAAAAAAAAGAAAAAGTAGAAATTTGTAAACTGAAATAAAGTATGTTTAAGTTGAAGAATTACAATTATTAAAACTAAAATTTAAAAAATAATACTAATAAAAATTACAAAAGCACAAAATAATACAAAATTAATATAATCAAATAATTAAAAAATACATTAATAAATACGTTATTGTATATAAATCATAATGTTACAAATAAAGGAATGCGTTCAATAGAAGTTAATTTTAGTGAGTTTGATGGTGCATATAATCACCTTTTGGGCAGATATCAGTGCAGGGGATGCACATCTTGATTCTGT
>JAUMHI010000049.1:1067747-1133015 GCA_032359435.1 Enteromius unitaeniatus
GTTTTGGTATTGCAGCCTCTGTGTTGTCTTTCGAGACCGGGTTTTTTCCCAGTGTATTCAGAGGGCAGACAGCAAGAAGATCGAGGGGTTATGCATACGGTTTGAGATAAAAATCAAATCGAGCTAAAATCCTGTAACATCACATAGAGCACCTTTAAGGTAGAGAACTAATAAAACAGTTCATTGGAATTAGAAAGGAGTATTTTATTCTATATTATGTGCTGTGAACCTTCACATTTCCACTGTAAGGAGTTTACAAAGTTGACTAAGCAACAAGCTAATGCAAAACTCTTTTGAAATCAGCTGAGAACAGAGTCTCCAGTGTGCTATTTGTTCGATGCACATTTTGAAGTAGCTGTTCCAAATCAGTTACTTATGTGGGTCCATTTTAGTACGTATGCTCGTTAGATTTAGAACACAGCCACAGAGAGACAGAAGTGCCTGTTCAAATAAATGGTTTCTCCATTTAAATAACAGATTTTCTCTCAGAGCTCTTGAAGATGGAATGAAAACAAAACTGAGTGAGAAGAATGAGAGTATGTCGGTACGCAGATGGAGAGACAGAGTGAAATGACAGGTACATCTGCAGAAGAGAGAGGAAAGAGGAAGCAGGAAGGACATTATGATTAATTAGGGTGTATTTGAGAGAAGGAAAAGGCTCATATTCTCCTACTTGACCCACCAAACCATTTAACTATATGGAGAAGTCTATAAAAATGATTGTCCATTACATGAATAAATGGTGATATCATCAAGGCAGTACAAACTTCAGGTACATGATAGTTTTCCTGCCATTCTGGAAAGTGAAATTGCTCTGCTCTGCTCATCTGTGTGATGATACTGTCGTGAATACAAATACATGGTCTCATAGAAATACTATTAGCAGGCCCAGACAGAATAATCAGATTTTCTGTACTTTTATGGGGGAAAATCTGAAACATAATAAGAAAACATAACAAATAAAAGCTAAAGCCGGAATAAAAGCTAAATATTTAGGTAAACTTCAGCTGTTTTTATTAAATGCAATTTATTCTTGACCATCATTTTATAGATAAACACAGTCAGATATATGTACTAAATTTAATAAAACAGTCATGGGAGACCAAAGGATGATTTCAAGCTTATTTTCAGCTCCATATGTGACCCATTTCCACAAAATCAGTCATAAGATCAAAATATTAAGAAATGAAGTTTTTAACAATAAATATGTGACCCTGGAACTCAAAACTTAAGTAGCATGGGTATATAGCTATATCAGTCAAAATTATTCTTAATATTTTATTATGTTTCATGAACTTATTTTTTTTTTTATTTTCTACTGTAAATATATCAAAAATGTATTTATGATTAGGATTATGCATTGCTAAGAACTTTATTTGGACAGCTTTAAATGGAATTTTCTCAGTATTTAGATTTTCTTGCACCCTCATATTCCAGATTTTCAAATAGTTGTTTCTCAGCCAAATACAGTTCTATTATACCAAACCATACATCAATGGAAAACTCATTTATTAAGTAAATGGTTTTGTGGGCAAGGGTAACATATTACTAATCAACAATTAAGTTTTTATATATTTACTATAGGGAGTATAGTAAATATCTTTGTGGAACATGATCTTTACCTAATATCATAATGATTTTTGGCATGAAGGAAAGATTTATCATTTTGATCCATATTGTTGGCATTTGCTACAAATATACCCTTGCTGCACAAAGTACAATAGGTTTTGTGGTCCAGGGTCTCATATGAAGGAGCAGGAGACGTTTATAACTTCAATGACAGGCCTTCAAATTCTGTGGAAAGGTTTCTGCAGAAATGATCTGGCGCAGAATCTACGTGGGCCTGCCTATTAGCTTTCCATCTCTTCCAGCTCATGCTAATGACACAAGAGGAATGTAATGCAAACTATCTGCCATGAGAGTTTTTTTCCAACATGAAAATTTCAAAAGTGGTTTCTTTTCTTCAAGAGAGATAACTCTCAAAATACAAGTTGAGTGTTTTGTCCTTAAAAAAATTGAATCCTTACGGGTGCATTAGCGAGCTTTTTGAGGCAGGGGTAATGACATGTTTTTGAGCAGCCTGGCTTAGCATTTGACTGCATTATAAGAGCACGTCTGGGGAAATCAGAGGTATGGCGTGTTGTGATCAAGCTTATTGAAAGGAAGTCAGTAAGAGAGAGATGGAGGATTTGGCTACGTGTGAGAGTTTTGAGGGACCTGAAGTAATTAATCTCTGCAGTTTTAAGTTCAGCTGGTTTCTATGGCTCCGTGTGAGAGAAGAGGGAGAGTCAGGCTGCCCGTCTCTCTCTTTAATTATCCTCCACTGGGAGGGTAGCGGCGTGCCATGGCCTGCTGGAGGTGCCGTACCCAGCCTGTGGAGAAAGCTGGAGAACTCTTGCAGAGTGGAACGACTCTTCACCTCACTCTTGCGGCTGTCTCTGCAGAGTCTATGTATTATATTCATGAGTAAGAGTTACTTCTGTGAGGTATTTTCTCCATCCTGGTTGATAAGGTATGCTATGCAAAGTAATATGAAATTGAACATTTAATAAAAGCCACAATAGGCTGTTTGTTACTTGGTTGTACTACAGACAGAGGTATTCTTAAAAAACAACATGGAGTGCCTAACCCTGGCAGAAATGAGATAAAAACACTGTAACTCATGGCCTTGAGAAGCTTAATGATTTCAGAAAATGGTCTCAACCAGTGCTCCCTTTAATTTATGTTCTTGCTAAGCAAAGTAAAATAACTAAATAATAATGAAACAATAAGGTCATAATATAATACTTCTCATTTCTCACTAATATAATATAATACAATCTATATTTTATACTACATATTCTATAAAATATAATATACTCTGGGATCAAATTTTTATTTTTATTGTATCATTTTTAAATGTTAAAACAATGAAATAAAAAGCACTGGTTGTATCATATCAAACATGGGTGTGGTGTATTGGTTAAAAGTCTTGTTAGGTAATGTAAAGTGAAAGGAAGAAATTATCATCACACACTAGAGTTTACCTTGTCAATCCATTAATTTAAGTAGAACATTTTAAAGCTATGTATTGTAAATTCATTGTCATTTCTCACTGACACACTTTTTTTGTGACCATCATGAAGTCACTATTGAGTGTCTGACACTCACAGCTCTGACACTGGTCCTCCTTTGGCCCCCAACAGCGACCGTTACATCCTCTATGACACCTCTGACCTGCAATCAGAAAAGAAAAAAAAATAGTGATTGCAAGTTTCTGCATTTTAATTGCTCAAACAAACAGTATTTACTTATACCCTTCACACATAAGACCAGGAAGATCAGTGTCAATTCTGATATTCATATAATTATGTCATCACATTATTCATATGCACTGTCATAATGTTACATCACAGTAACCGCAATCTGGATCATTCCGCTTTATAGGACGGAACTCTTTTCATCCGCACTGACCCTGTTCTCATGAAGAGGGAAAGAGTCATCACTGACTGACAGAACAATGTTCTCCCTGACTCTCTAGAGCTCTGCCCCAGCGGAGACGGCCCGTATGGCTTTGCAACACTCATCTGCGGTGGCTGTTCTTCCACCCAAGCTTAATTGACTGTTGGGTAATTGCAGTGTGAGCATGGCTGACTGATGGAGTGTTGTCCTCTGTCCCTGTTCCACTTCAGTTAAGAGTAATTACACTAGTGGCTTACTCTCTTCAGCTACATGGGCCAGGCATGACTATCTTTCCTTATTAAACATCACTTCTTTTAAACTCATTGTCTCATTTCCTATTTTTCTACCTTAGTACTTAAATTCTGTCCTTCAGTGTAAACTTTTGTGAGATATGCTAAGAAAGGGCTGCTCCATTGCTCCATTGAAAACTCTGTATTCATTTATTCAACATCATACGATGGAAATTAGACACAAAGAGCACCTTAAAAGTAGTTTATACAGATTATTATTATAATCTGACTTCTGAAGCCATATATCATGAGTTGTATTGGACACTTTTATGGTGCTTTTTTGTTCTTTTTAATGAAGCTCGTGGTCATTAAAAAGACATTCAGGTGTGGAACTAGGGGTGAGTAAATAACGTCAGAGATGCTCAAGGTTTTATTTGGTTGATTTTAATGTTTACATTGACCTTCAAGATCATTCAGTGCTTTTCCATACTGCTTCTAACCTATTATGAAGGTTACGAACATTGGAAAAAGTAATTGATAAACATTGGATGGAAGGGCAGGATTGCATTTTAATTGGCCCATTGCTTATTCCCTGTTGTTGTTGTTTTTGAGCAGCCAATGTAAACCTCACTAAATAACTAAAAATCAATGAGGAAAATCCCTCCCCCGAAACACTAAGAGATCACAGTTGATTACAGATTCAGCACCCTAGATTTGAAGAGTAGGGAGGCAAAACAGATAAAGAAGATTGATTGATTGAATGGATGAAACGTAAGCCTGTACATGCTCTCTAAATTATCATTAAAAGCTGTAAAAACTAGCTTTTATTTAACCCCAAAATTAAAACTTACACTTAACCTCTTACCATAAGCTGTTTTTTTATACAATAATTGCTGATATTGACTGCATTATAATAGCATAAAATAGTCCCATGAACTGCATTATGGTGTTTTTAAATCCTTTTTGGAGCTTGACCGCTCTCTGGAATATAATAAAATAAACAAATAAAAGAGGACAAAAAATAATTCTAGATGTTTTGTCACTGTTTAACATTTTTTCTTCAGGATTCTTTGAAAAATAGAAAGAACCATAGTATACTACTATTCTAAGAGTTGTGGTTAGTAAGTTTTGTATTATTCATTTATTTTGTAAAGATATAAAGTTTACACTGCAAGGGCACATTGGTCAAATATGACAGTAAATACAATTTAAGAGAGGTATGAAATATTTCTATTTCAAATCAATGCTGTACTTTTGAACATTTTGTTAATCAAATAATTCTAATAGCAAAACAGTTTAAGTAAAAAAAAAATGCCGCAAAAACGACACTGATGCAGTAACGGCTTCTGATAAAATGTATTCATAGACTTATATTTAATACATTTTACTGTATTCTTAATAATAAAAAAATCATGCTGCTCCAACACTTAAACAATAGTGTATTAACAAACTAGTTTAGTGCTGTTCCTCATGACTGGTCAGTACTCACATGAGCTGCTGCTATTGGACGGCACAACCAGGTGATCAGGGCGAGCGGTCTTCACTATATCCTGCCAGTGGATGGTATCGGCATGACACAGGAACTTGTTCTGGTCCACGTACACACCTCCATTCAGAATTTCTGTTAAAACACAAGACAGCAACAATAAAACACCATTGACTACTTAATGACTTATGTCAGTGGACACCTCTGAGCATATCGTTCCACTGAAGGTGACTCATCTTACGTTACACAGAAAGAGCAGGTGAGGCTCCCTGGAGAACAAAGATAATGTATAAAATAATTTGATTTCTTCACTCAAATGACTCTTTTTGACCCTCTGGTGTCAGTACTGGCCTACTTCTCAGGTTAGTCAGCCTGAAATCCACAGTAAGACAAGACTGATGCTTTAATAGAACAGTTCAAAAAGATTTCTAATCATTTTCTCACACCACGTGTTTGTTCAAACCTGTGTATGAAACACAAAAGGTGACATCTTGAATAAAGGTAGTAATTTCTTTTTTACTTTAGAATTACAACAAATAGACACTGAAGTTTTAAAGATACATGATCACAAACACATGGTGTGCTTTAATCTACAGTCATTTTGAAGACATTATGTTTTATGTCAGAACCAGACCAAAACTTCAAGCTCTTTTTACAGTATGTTCAGGAGTGACACACAACAATGTAAACCATTTATTCAAACCTAATCTTTTGAATGTATTTATGATATGTAAGCCGAAATTCGTTCAGATTTTTTTCCTTTTCTTTAAAACAGCAGCAGAAATCTTGAATGTACCAAGTCACAATGTTTTTGTGATTTCAATTAGTATGACCATTTTAAAGCTTAATAAGTTCTCAATACATGTAATGCATGACCTATACAAGTACACTTAAGTGATAAATGGTTGCAAACAATTTAAATTTAGCTACATTTAAATAATAACAAAAACCCTTTAAAATTAGTCAACTATATCTGTTTATTTAAATTTAGCTAGAATACATTGCTTGCAACCACTTACCTTATAAAAATTAAATTAATATTTATTTTGTTTCAGTGTATATGGACTTGATAAGATTTAGGAACGGACTGAAATTTCAAGCTTTTTGATGTAATGAGATGAGATGCAACAATTTTTTTTTTCTTTCAGTAAATGAAAGTTTTTTTCATGAAGTCTAAATGATTAGTTTACAATCCTCAGTGATTCAATCTACTCACAAATAACAGACAACTCATTTTCAGTAAGCAATGACTTAGTCATACATATTGTATGATAAATGGAATTATTGTATAATAACTCATAATTCAAATTAGGTCTACATCTATCATATGTATGGTGTATTCCCATCATTTTTGGAGCTTGATTATTCATCATTTCATTATTTAAAAAAAACAAAAAAAATTAAACAATGCAAGTAATACATGTCTGAAATGGCATGAGGTTGAACAAATAATGACAATTTTTATTTTGGGATGAACTATCCCTTAACACAAAGACTAGACAAATTAGACTCTTACTGCGATTTTTAATAACCCTAATCTTCATTGTGTTTCTCCCCACTTTCTTCCTCTCCTCTGAGAGATGTCTACTCCCGGCAGACACAAAAACAGAGGGAAGGAAATGATTACATTCCCAGACAGTATCAGAAGCAGATCTATCCTGGATTTGGAGCGCCGACATTTTGGACAGCAGCGTTAACAGGTTTGTAATTTCATATTTCATCTGCAGGGAGATGCCTCTCAATCCTTTGCCCTAATATGCATCATACTGTCTCACACGGATCACCGGATTTGGAGAGAAATCAATCTGTTGTTCCCCTCCCCGCGCATTCACAGGGTGAGACATCTCTGTTTGGGCACACCAGACGACAATGAACATTATGATCTTAACGTGTGTAGAGTAATCCTCACTTGCGTGGACAAAAACACTAGAGAGCTTATAACAGATTTGCATTATTTCCTGCACTGGATTTCTCTTTCACGGCTACAGGAGATTAGCCGTGTGGCGGAAGAACAGATGAGACGTATTCATAACCACGGGCCATCTGAAACTGATAATAGCCTAACAAAAGCTTGATTAAACTGTACTCCATGGATGATTGGAGACGGTGTTAGTGTGTATTTCCCTTCTCTCTACAGGGCATTGAGAAACCTGTCGCTCAGTGGATAAATTAATTTTAGTGTTCTGACATGCTGGGAGGTCTGAACACAAATATCCTAGAAAAAAACTAAAAAATTCAATGGCAGAACTGGACAGGGGTCCTCAGACGGACCGACCGGTTGAAGGAGATTTGGGAATGCTGTCTTTATGTCTCTAGATATCTAGATATGTCTCTCGATTTTCTCCAGCTTCAATGTACCTCTGATAAAACAGCCTACAATTGAAGACTACAGAGGCTCTTGTCTGACTGTTATTAAACTAGACACTGCAGGTGAAAAGGGTTAAAAAAATAAATAAATAAATAAATAAATAAATAAAAACTAACAATTATCACCTTACTTATCAAGTTGATAGAAAATAATGTTCGCAGTTATCAATATAATCAATCACAATATCAAGTTTAATACTCAAATGAGGCATTATTTAATGAAATATGGGCTAATTTGCATATATTTCTAAAACAAAAATCTAAACACTGGATGTTTCAGTTTTTTGGGGGGACATGTGTGACCCTGGACCACAAAACCAGTCTTAAGTCGCTGGGATATAATTGTAACAAGAGCCACAAATACATTGTATGTCTTTTTTGCCAAAAATCCTTAGGATAGTAAATAAAGATCATGTTTCATGAAGGTATTTAGTCAATTTCTTACCGAAAATATATTAAAACAAAATTTTTGATTAGTAATATGCATTGATAAGATCATGAAAAACTTTAAAGGTGATTTTCTCAGCATTTAGATTTTTCTGTACCCTCAGATTCCAGATTTTCATATAGTTGTATCTCTGTCAAATATTACCCTATCCATCCAAATCATACATCAATGGGAAGTTTATTTATTCAGCTTTTCAGATTCAGATGTATAAATCTTAATTTTTGGAAAATTAACACTTACGACTAGTTTTGTTGTCCAGGGTCACATATAAGAGTCAAAAGTTTTTACAGAGGGAATTTTGTCTCTCATTTTGTCATACTCCATAATTCAAGAAAAACTTAAGGAAAAAAAAACAATACACTTTCACAGTTTTTGGAGGTAATAAATATTGTCTATAATGAAATTGGGTGCAACTGAAGTGGAGATATAGTGTAGAGAAAAAAAATCATTTTGAGAGAATGGCCTTTAAAAATATGTAAGACACAAATAGATAAAGTGCTAAAAACAAAGGAAAAAAAGAAAGAAACATTTAGCGGTGTGTTTTGGATGTTTTCTTTCAACTAGTCTGAAAAAAAAAAAACTTCAAAAAGCCCAAAATCTTTAAAACAAATTGAAAAGTGCATAAAAAGCAGGGGTTTTGCCTGCAGGGTTCCCCCTTCATCAACTCAAATTATTGATCATACAAGAGAAGACTAAACAGATAATAGATTTGTTCACATGAAATATTAATTAAAACAAGTTGCAGATAAAGCACAATTTGTTAACTTTCTTACTCAAAAGTCCCTAATTCTTAAGCTCAATATTCAAATTTCTCCACACAGGCTATGATATTTCCTGTTATACTTCTCTTGAACTTGGTTTTCATTTCTTTTTCTTCTATATTTTATCTGTGGAACACAAAAGATGCTATTGTTTTGTCCATAAAGTGACAGTTTTATTTTGGACCCCACTGAAAAAAAAATATTCTTCAAAATATCTTATTTTGTGAATAGCAGAAGAAAGCCATAAACCGTGTGCTTAACAGTTAAACACTTACAGATTTAGATTTAACATTTGATTTGATATTTAGATTTAATGATTATATTCAAGATTTTCATTTAAGTTTGACATTTACATTTAATATTTATTTATTTAACCCTATAGCTGAAAACGTACATTTAAAAGAAAAATCTGGAAAAAAATAGGCCACTTTATCACCCTAATCTCAGTTTCTCAGATGGCACAGATTGGCAGGCATGTTACCTGTAGGACACACAGCTGGAGGGGTAGGAAAGCAGACACACACAGGGAGTCTAGATGCCAGCACTGGCGCTGGGTTCATTAAAGCGTGTTCCTCTCGGCTATCATGACAGCTGGTTTCATTTGAATGGCTGTTTGACTTGTTTTTGGGTCTGTAAAAGCTACAGATTCAATTTGGTCTCAAATGAAGTGAAAACATTATGTCAGACATTGGAAAACGCTGTACATTCTCACACACCATTATGCCATACATGTGCACTTAAAACATGGAAGAACTTAAAGCATGTTACGGTGTGTTCACACGGGGCGTCAGCGTCAACGCTTGACAGAAGGCGTGGCTGACGTTTGGCACTGACGCCATGGTCATAGCAGCACCAGCCAATGAAATTAGACAGGAACTCAACAACAAAAACTTGGATCCTCAGTTTGCTGCTCTTGAACAGGATGAATGTGATTAGCTGCCACCTGGCTACTTTATTTGCATAGAGCGATCCTGATTGGCTGACGCTTCCGTCAGCGGGGCTTCACTGGTGTTGCTCTCGGCAGAAGTTAAAAAAAAATACTCCACTCCTCCGCAAGCAACGCCGACGGATCCACAATTCTTTTCGGTAACGCTTGACGTCACTTGTTCAAAGTCCATGGGAAGCGTTGATGCTTCTAAGGCAGCACCCGAACTGAAGTGGAACATCTAGCATTTAAAATACAATATGTGAATATGTGAATTGATCTAGTCACTTAGTTACTGTGTGTATATTGCCATCTCTGCTGAGGATGCAATGTAATGGAATTCTGTGGGAATTGTGAAAAGTAAGAATATATTAACTTTTGGTACACCTTTTGAACAAGAACTTGCTATAGCTATTTCCATCCACAAACTTCTAAGCCCATTTTGAATCGAAATATATTTAGTTCAATGTATGCATTTGATTTGAAGTCATTTACATAAATTGACCAGAACAGGACGTTATGGCAGCCATCAGTGTAGTATGCAGTACACAATATATTTCATTAGTTCAACTTGAACTAGTCATGTGCCTTCTTTAGCAATCGCAGAGTCCTAATCCAGTAGTTCATTCACTGTAACACTTCCTTAAATCAGGCCTGGTGTGGCCATCTATTCATCACAGAGTGCCAACACCACCCCGGCCTTGCACCAGTCACTGCCAGCAGTCTGGCTCTGCGTGTGGCAGAGGGACTGAGTCTGGCAGGGCTTATGAGGAATGATATGCCAGACGGTGCCAACTTTCCCTGCCGCCACTGTACAAATAGGTGATCTTCTGCTCCATCCATCAAAGTGAGGCTCTGCACCACACAGCCTGGACTCTCCAGTCGTGTTACCAAGGAGATGCTGTCTGGGTAAAAAATGCAATGAGTAAAGTAAAGCAAACAACGAGAGGGAACAGAAAGGGATTTTTTTTCTTTCTGGTGAGGAGAACAAAAAAATGCACTGAACCCACCATATATTTATTGTGAGAACAAAAAAGATTTTGCATTTTAACTGTAGCTTAATCGAACATTATTGTTCTGTGCAGCGTTGAGAAGGATATCTGTCATGCCATCTTTATTCTTTTTTTGAGAGCGAGTGCGCTTAAAACACAGGTTAAATGCTAAACAGGTCCTAAGAGAGAGAAGTGGAAAGACTTTTTATGGATTTGTGAACATCTTTTACCGGAAATTTGAAGATTGTGTGTCCCTCTGTGTCCAGTTTGAGAAATAAAATGCAAGTAATCTCTTCCATGTGCCTTTTATCACAACTGACCGACATAGAAATGACACAAAAGCAGTCTACGACTGTCAGAGACGTAATTTCCCAGGAAAACTACTGTACCTGAAAGAGTTTTACTAGCTGACAGATCCATTTAAGTGGTATTGCTCAAGTAGAAGGAACATTTTTTGGTCTTAATTCACAAAAATCACTTTCGACACCCAGCGATTTGTTCTACGTTCTAAATCCTGATTTCATTCAAGGTAAACATTTTTTTAGTTCTTACTTTTCCACCCCCTGGGAATTCAACCCATGACTTTGGCATTGTTATTGTCATGCTCTTCTGCTTGAGCTACCCAAGTCTTTTAATTTAACATACTTCTGATGAAAATATGATGAGAAAAATATGATGAAAAATAACACCACATGATAATGCAAGAAAAATCTAGAAGGGTTATGAATGTTACATTTAATCATATATATATATATATATATATATATGACTATATATCTCTTTATTGACTATCAAATATCAATGATTATTTGAACAAAACTACAGTAAAACTGTAAAACGATTAGAATTTAAAATAGCTTTTTTCCCATTTAAAAATATTTAAAAATGTAAATGTATAATTATAAAATTCCTGTGCAGGGAAAGCAGAATACAGCATCACATGATCTTTTAAAAAAAATTCAATAAATTATCATTCTTGACAACTGTTACACCATGATACCTTTTTTTAAATGAATATTACTGAATTGCAAGCTAAAAATAAAAATATTTATTTAAAATAATAATCATTTGTAACATTATAAATGTCTTCAAATATAAATGTCTTCATTTAAAAATAAATACGACCTACTAATCCCACATTTTTAAACCATAGTGTGAAAGCTCAAAGCTGTGTACCATTGCTCACTTGCACATTATTCAGCTACAATAATAAGTAGCTTCAGTGTTGGGCTTTCTATGAACACCTCGGCCAAGGTCAGAGCAAAAGAGCTGCTCACATAAATCTAGAGAAACAGAGGTGGCAAACTAGGAATAAAACACAGACAGACTCCATTTGAATTTAATTGCACTTTTATGTATTTAACTACTGACCTGAAAAGAACAACGGCTTTAATTTAACTACATAAAAGCATTTATGAGGAGTTGATGCCGCAGGCGTTCGGGAGAGAGAAAAGGGGAAGGCGCGGACCTGTGCAGGAGTAGTTCAGCAGGCATTCGTGCCGTGCTGGCTGCGAGCAAATGCACTTTTAACGAGACACTGTTGACATTCAAGCATGAGTGGCCACGGCAGGCAAAGCATCGCGGGAGCCTACTGATGGCCCAAATGTGATGGGCGCTGACAGCAGAACATGTGTTCAACTGGTTACATGTGTCTGTTTCGGTCCTTGGAATTCATCTGAACCAAGGACCCTCTTGTAGTGCTCAATGCATATTTTTTTATTTTTTTAGCTCAGGCTGTGGAGTGACAAAGACCAACTAGATAACAACTCTTGAAAAACCAATGACAAAGGCAATAAATAACTGGCAAGAGCTGCATTGAAATAAATCCCTTTCAAATCCAACCAAGGTTGATACAAATAATGAAAAAAAAAAAGGAGTAAAAAATGGCGGTGGAAAAAACAGGACACCCTTTCTATCTACAGGAGGGCAATTTTTATTGGCAAATGTTATAAGGGGAATTGTCACAGTGACGGTGTGATATACAAGCAATAAAGAAAGAATTGAAAGTATATTGAACGCTGAGGAGGAAACTGTGTAGTAACAACACAAAAGTAGCGTTTTAAAAGCGATGACAGATGCTCACAATACATCTATTTACGAACAGTTACTGCAGAAGCATTTGAACTCGTTTTGGTTTACAAGGTGTATCAGGGTTCAAGGCTGGTGGGCTTAATAAATAAAGTTGCAGTATATATATAAACATGATGGATGACAGCTTCAGACAGTGGGTTTTTACCAACAATCCTCTCTGCCCCCTGACTTCCTCAGGGTGGTAATTGCATTTAAAGCAGGCTGATTAAATTTTGTTATCCCTCACGCAATTGTTTCCGATGAATCTGTATGAAAAATGGCTAAGATTAAAGGCTTATGGAATTATCTAGGGCAGGGAGCATCTGCTTATTTATATGAGAAAAGAATAGAAAGGAGTAGCGGTATAAATGAGCGAGGGCAAAGGGTAAGACTCTCATTTCTAGTAACTGAAATAACCTTTCACGCTACATATCTGGGTCAGGTAGGTGAACTTGTTGTATTAGAGCTGTTAAATCGCTACACGCTTATGGGGATAGATTTCTAAAACACAGGCCTATAGGAAAGGGAACATACATTAATGGTTTGTCGGCAGATAACGGACACAGATTAAGACTGTACACAACTTGTGCACTGGGCCAGCTATCTCCTCTGGGAGGATATGTACGCAGTTACTTCAGGTCAACACTGTGATGAATGATTTTATAAGACAGAGAGCAGCGCAGAGTGTGTGAATATGGCTTTAGGGCAGTGTTGGGGGATAATGTTACATAATCTTCATAGTATCTGCTCATGACATTTATGATTTACAAATAAAGAACAAATTAAGAAATGTATAAAATATGATATAATACACCAGTAATAGTCAAATTTCTGCTGTGGCGAAAGCTCAATAGTAATTCAAACATCCATTCTCTCTTTCTTAGAATAGAGCAAAATGGCTCCTTAAATGCACAATGGCTTAATCAGAGAACACAAGTGAGCTTAAATGCATGACACACACACAAAAAAATTTAAAAGCATAGGTAGAGACAGAGTGACACTTCAGATCAGAGCAGTACTCTGTTCACCCTAGACCAGCACAGCAATGAGCTCTGTCCCCAGAAGCTCTACAGAGAGAGAGAGAGAGAGAGAGAGAGAGTGAAAGCCAAATCTAAATCTGAAACAAAAGAGCACCGGAATACAGATGACTCTGCCCTGACCTCTTTTAAACTCAGGGAGAGGTCAGCATTCCCCCGATAGCCTACAGGTGAAGCCAGAAACGCCTTTGAACTCAACCTCTAAATCACATACCAGCTTGAAAGGAAATATAAATGATATAAATATAATTTATATTGTATTCTCAACAGCTACAAATGCTGAAAATATATTTATATATAATAATTCTCATCCCTAGTTATATTGAATTTCAATATGCTGGAATCTCCAGTTTTGGCTCCAAAACTTTTCTGTGCTCTGTTTTATTGAAACAAGATATGACTTAAAGTACTTGGTGTACCACATTAAAAATTAGTTTATGCGTAGTGCTGCAAAATGATGCAAGAGGCCTGGATGAGAAAATTGTCTGTTTTTGGAAAAGTGATTTCAGATGTGCACAGAGTAAACAAGAGGCCAGGTGGGGAAGTGAGGGAGGAGTTTGGGGTATATTTAGCATCATGCATTCATCCGCATGGCAGACCCCACCTGAGCAGCTTGAGCGCTTGGCAGGACGGCCGTAGCAGCAGCAGGGGCTATTCATGTCCTATTACCCTCCACTGCATTCAGTGCAGCCCCTGAACCTCGTCCCTGTGAGCCACTATGCAAAAAATAAATACATTAATTATTAAGCCACGGAGGGAGACGGGGATGCTGCAGCAAAGACCTCGCTGTGCCAGTTTAGCTGAAACACAAGAGCCGCCGCACACTCCAGATGCACAGCAGCTGCTTTCTGCTTCTCTTGCTTCTTCTGGTGTTTTCTATGTCACTGGGCATGCTTCATGGTGGTGTCTGATATGACTCCATGGCAGTCAGGACAGGTATTTCTAGTTATGTTCACCTGCTTCCTCTTAGATATCACTTCACTAGCCAATCACGAAGCAGGAAAAAGAGAATAATTAATAGGTGGCCTTTTAAGAGAAGTGATTTCTAGGCATTTTCCAATTACTTTCATGTCTTTTTCGATTTCCAACCCCATCAGTCTTTTCAGTTATTCCTTACGGTGCTGCCATGCACCCATATATCCTTAATAAGATGATTGTGCATGATATGTATACGTGGACTTGCTACAGTCAAATTCTTTACATAATATTGCAGGAGCATTTCTATAATTAAATGAACATTATATAGTCTCTGGTCTCAGTCAGCACACCCACTGACTATTGAACAGTTCATTCACTGACCGTCTGATGCATATTACAAACAAAAATGGTAGGCCTCTACTAAAATCATTCAATTCTAATTGGATTAGCTGGTGTCTACACAGCTTCCAAGGGTCAATGCAGGAACAAAGCAATGTTTAGAAAGTACCGGGTTCAACTAATCACTTGTAACCAAGTTAGTAGCGTTGCATTTTTGAAAATGTGTAATTTGATGTACATGCTAGCAATAAAACTAGCATAAAAACTGTGCTTTTTTTCCAAAGTTGTTTAAAGAAAGGCAATAAAAAATATCTATCTATCAGTACAAATATGTCATGCATATCAAAATAATGTCAGACAAAAAAATAAGCGGACTAGGCTTTCCAACCGACCCACCAACCATGTTGCCATAGTGCATCCCACAGCTTTCGCAGAACCATTCCAATACATTCGCTCAGAAACAAGAGGTCTGTGATTGTCAGGAGTGAGGTAATTGACTTAGCACTTTTAAATGTTTCATTAACGTTTCCTGCTGGGGGCTTGATGAAACAATGGCAAATTAAAGACGACATCAAGAACAGGAGGACTAGTGAAGATGCCTTTTATCAGTCTGTAGTGTTTGTATCACTTGAAAGCGTAAGTGTTTGTGTACATGCAGATGTGTACGGCTGTGCGTTGACTCCAGCTCTGCATGCTATCGATGCCAGTGACAGGCTTTGGCTTGTGCACGCACAGAAACACAGCCAGAACCGCTGGCAAGCGCAGCACACTGCTGTTCAAACATCCGCCACAGCACTGCACACCTGCCAGTCTCGACACAGCGCTGGTCACCTGCTATGCATTGGTTTGAGCTGAGCTGGTCTGTAGCAGGATAACAGGGGTCACTTTGATGTCTCGTGCACCCCACGGTCTTTGCTTTGGGTGCGTTGAATGCCCTGGTTTTCAGTTCTAAAATAATGCCTCAGGGCTGTGGAGGAAACGGTTTTGATTATTAATTGACATTAAAATTCTTTGCACGCCTCGCATTAACTTTTAATGAGGCCCAAGTCTGATATCTGAGAGGGTGGAGGGCTGAAACTGCTTGGAGTGGACAGACAAGCAGGGTATGCAGCTTCATGAGTGCTGCTGATGTACATTGTGTCTGTCTGTGTGTGTGTGGGGGACAAAGGTAAGGTTTGGGCACAGTGCTCATGAGTGGCTGGAGTTTCTGCACTCTGGCTGGCCCTAAAGTCCTGCTGCCGGTCCTGAAATATTCAACATCCACAGCCGCTCTACTCCCCCCACCCTGTTTCTCTCAACTGTGAGCATTTGCTTGCACTGAAAGATACACATGTACATAATCAACGTACAGGTCATTTAGCAATATCGTGATGTACAGGTCTGGGTCACAGAATAACTCCATTTGCATCAAAATGCTTGCAAGAGTCGGCATTCGGGCTGGAGCGCAATAACTGAATTTACAAAGGCTTGAATCAAACGGTCAAGTCAGGTGCTAACAACACCCTAGAGACTCTTTGACTCCATTAGCAGAGGGGTAATGAAGACAAATGGGGGAAGCTAAAATGCGTGTATGTCAAAGCTTTCTTAACACTGGAGCAGACTTGTCGAGTAGCAGCAACGTGCTAAAACACACTAACAAAGGTTTAATGTTATCTTACGCTCTCATTTCTGTCAGTAGAACATGACCTTGCACTTAAGACGAAGTCAGGTTTGAAAAGTCACTTGTATTAAACTCGAAATGGTGTTTTAGAATGAAAACGATCCACTGTTACACTAGCGTTTCCGCTGCGTCTCCGTTTACGCAACCTAAAACGCATGTCACATGACCATTTACGCAGGTACAGATATAGATTTGTATTGGTAGACCATTATAATTCAAATCGCGGATGTGTCTGCGTGCTTGGAGCAGTTGAATGAGGAATCTACAAACACTTATCCACTGATACATCAACGTGCATGATGTTATTGTTTACATGGTTGTCAAGGATACGCAGAGATAATGTGGGCAGCCACGCATATGCCGGTTAGGTATGTTTAGATGCTGGGATGCTGGTTTAAGCTGGTCCTTTGCTGATCTTTTGCTGGTTTAAGCTGGTCCTTTGCTGGTTTAAGATGGTAATTTTGCTGGTTTAAGCTGGTCCTTTGCTGGTTTAAGATGGTAATTTTGCTGGTTTATGCTGGTCCTTTGCTGGTTTATGCTAGTTTAAGATGGTAATTTTGCTGGTTTATGACCAACATAACATACTTAACCAGCATATGCTGTTTTTTACAGCAGGGTCTGCTAAATGATTGCATTTAAATGTATATATAATTTCTAACTGCCAGTATAAATCACCACCAGTTCATTGTATTGGAAAAAAGGATCTTTTATATATTTATTCAAATAAGAAATAAAACAATACAGGGCATTGACGTGAGTAAATGTGAACAATATGTTTGAGTGAACTATTCAGTAGTGTTTTTAAACATGTGCAATTGCTAGTGCCATGTAACATTTATTAACCAATGAACAAAGCCCAAATATCTGCCATCATCAAACTGTCAAAGATAAATCAGGCACTAATTTCCCTTCTGTCAATGCTTGTTCACTCTGGTGGTAAAGGCACTGTTCTCTTTCCACCTGCTTTAGATTATATAACAGCTCTGTGGTGTGCTCCACTTTCTCTTTGCTGGGATTCTTTTTACAGTACACAGAATGGTGTGATGTTAATTGGCTGTGTTGTCTCGGGATGTTTCATGCAATTGAATTAACTATGGGGCCATGAAAAGCTATACGCATGTTAGAATAAATGACGGACTCATGGAGTTGGCTGTTGTTTGCCCATGAAAATGGATTTATATATTTCTTTATGGGCTCAAGCCCTATATCCAATTTGTTACTATATATTCTACAAACATTTCCACTTTTACTTCAATTGAATGTGCATTTAAAAACATTAATACAAATTCAACAGAACGTATTTTAATGTTGAATGACTTTTTTTATCTTCTCAGCTGAATGTGTGGAGATAATATTAAATAAGCAATTCAAAGGCCCTGTGGAGCTTTCAAAACATTGTTCTGTGTGTTTAAGCACCTGACATTTGAACCTCTGGTTCAAACAATGCTGCCGAAATTACACACTTCATCTTTAAAGATATAGTTCAACCAAAAATAATATTCTGCCATCATTTTCTCACCCTCATGTCATTCTAAACTTGCATGGAATTATTTCTTCTGCAGAACATGAAAGATTTATTTTACTATTGCTATAAAAATCCGCAGCCCTGGTATGTTTCATATGTTTTTATGACATAACAGTTTTCTTCATGTATGTACGAGCCATATGTGTGTCGATATAGGCTTCCATCTCCCCTTTTTGACTGTGAAAAGTGGTGTTTGAAGCCAGGAGATATGTTTAATCATTCAGATTCTTAATGATGACACCAGATTCATTATTAATAGGCCTGGTTTCTCCAGTGATTGGGGTGGGCGAGTGGGTATTAGCACTAGCCCCACGCTCTTTATTTGATCTCTGTGTAATTACCGCTTTTCTTTTTTCTCTCTTCACATCATAGGCTTTAAATACAGGAAACTTTTATAAAAGGATTCTTCTATTTTTCTACTCCACTTCCCAGGGCTTTGTTTCTCAGCAGTTCTGTCATCCTTTCATCTCCATGGAGAAGGAAAGTACACTCTGCATGTGTTCTGTATATATAAACACACTGTAGTTAGAAAAAGAAGTGCATTGACTACAGTTGTCTTTCTATGATTCTTGATTTATATGTATGTACAGTATGTATGTGTGTGTCTGTCTGTCTGTCTATATATCTAAATCAAACCGAATCACATATTTCTACAATCCATTCAGGTAACATTTAAGCAAACAAATATGTAATAATATTATGTTTAATATATTTTGATATTTTTAAATGATTTATTGTATGTATATATATATATATATATACAGTGAGGCCAATAAGTATTTGATCACCCTGTGATTTTGCAGGTTCTCTTATTTAGAAATCACGGAGGGGGTCTAAAATTTTCAACATAGGTGCAACATAGGTGCAGAGACAGAATCTAAAGAGAAAAATCCGGAAATCACATTGTATGATTTTTTTTTTTTTTTTTTTTACAATTATTGGGAATTACTGTGTCAAATAAGTATTTGATCACTTGCTTATCAGCCAGATTTCTGACCTTCAAAGACCTGTTATTTTGCTTTTAAATAGTCCAGCTACACTCTGCTCATGATTCTGAATTAGTAGAACCTGTTTGAGGTTGTTAGCTGTCATAAAGACACCTATGCACCCCACAATCAGCCAAAGTCTAACGGTACAGTCACACAGGGCCTCAGCGTCAACGCTTGACGGAAGGCATGGCTGAAGTTTGGCACATAGCAGCGCCAGCCAATGAAATTAGATAGGAACACCAGATTCACAACGGCCTCTGCCACCTCCTTACACCCCTGGTATCTCCGGTATGAATCCCGGTACATAAAAAGTGATTGGTCATAAAAGACTGGTTGATTGCCTACCGCAATAATGAGTTTGTCCTCCATTTTAAAATTTATCCTCAGTTTGCCGCTCTTGAACAGGATAAACATGATTGGCTGCCAACTTGCTACTGTATTTGCATAGAGCAATCCTGATTGGCTGACACTTCCGTCGACGGCGCTTCACTGGCATTGCTCGCGGCAGAAATTGAAAAATTAACGCACAGTAAGTAGCAACATGGGCAAAACCAAAGAGCTGTCAAAAGACCCAAGAGACAAAATAGTAGACCTTCACAAAGCTGGAAAGGGCTGCAGGGCAATTGCCAAGCAGCTTGGTGAAAAAAGAACAACTGTTGGAGCAATTGGAAGAAAATGGAAGAGACTAATGATGACTGTCAATGTCCCTCAGACTGGGGCCCTACGGAAGATCTCTCCTCGTGGAGTATCAATGATGCTAAGAATGGTAAAGAATCAGAACTACACGGGAGGAGCTGGTCACTGCCGTGAAGAGAGCTGGACCCATAGTTTCCAAGGCTACTATCAGTAATACACTAAGATGTAATGGTTTCAAATCTTGCATCGCCCGGAAAGTTCCCGTGCTTAAGTCAGCCCATGTCCAGGCCCCAATTTCACATACACTTTCTGTATCTTCAGACTGATTAAGACAAAATAATCTGAATAAATTCTAATCTATAAAAACTGAGTAGTCATATCTAAAAGAAGATCCATACTTTACCATCCCACACTTCTCTTTATGAGGGCAGAAGGGTCAAATTTTTTCTAATGATTCAAATTTTGCAAGTCCTTCTGCGGTTGGACATCAATATTTCATTACATTTTTTCTCACAGCTTACATAATTCCCAAAAGCTTCAGTTAATGAGCTTGAAAACAGTCAGCAAAATTAAGAAGTGAAAAGCACAAAGAATATGTAAGTGGGAAATGTAAAGACAACGGTCTCTTCCAAGGCCTGATAAAGAAGCACTTGTTTGTGCTGTTGCAAATGAGCAGAACACCAAACCTGCTGTTTTTCCTCAATGCCCAGGGAGAAAATGTCCTGTCATTGACACCGTCCTTTCCACCTCTGTAACCTTGCATTTGTGGTTTATGTCGCTGGTTATTACTGCACTACAGCTGCACCAAAAGATTAATAATACAGCCACATTCTAGATTTGCTGCAGTGCAACTGTTGTCCTTCAGAAGGAGGATCGCTCCCCTGCGCCTCAAACAGTGAAAAATCGAGTATGACACAAACGTAATTGCATGGGAAGTAATCAATTAGACACACAATTGGAAGTGACCCGGGGTCTGGAAGCCTCAGCGAGAAAGATGGAAATGAGTGTTGTGCAAGCACCAACAAAAGTAATTTTCTTTTTTCTCCTCTCGGGTCCCTTTACATACAGACTGCGCTGAGCCAAAAAAGAACCGAAATGGGTAAAGAGAGAGAGCTCAAGACAGACATGTGTCTGAGGCAGTCAAAGGATGATCTCCCTCTTTTCTCGTTCTATGTCTTTCATCTCTGGTGTTCTGTTCCAGAACGCTTTCATGAGGCGCTGAGCAGGACTCAATGAGGTTAATGCACGATCATTGAGATTTTCTCCTTGAACAGGTGCAGGTACAGTATATAGGTTCTCATACTAAAAATAATTCATTAAATATGAAGTAAACAGTAAACTAAACACACATTTTTACAAGTGCCATTTCAAACATATCCAGCCAATCAACCAACCAAGCAAGCATGTGTCTGAAAAAAACATATAAACAAGGGATTTACTACAACTAGTTAAACAACTAGTTAAAGTTGATTAGTTGTTCTAATTAAAATGACAATAATCTAAATTTCTTTGGATTTTAATTCTACTTGCATTTTAAATGATTATTACACAACCTGTTTTTTGCCTCAATTTAAATGCAAATTCAAATTCTGTTACCTTTTTTTATTTTATAAGTTATTTTATTTATTTCTTATTTATTTTTATTTATTCATAAAGACCACATTTCAAAATTTATCATGACAAAATTTGATGTTCTACTCATTTAAAGAGGAATTTCATTGAATTTCAATTCATGATATCATCAAAAACAACATACAGTTTGTTGCCTGAATTAAAATGTGTTACTGAAATATATTTAAATGGCATTTCCAATTGAAAGTTTGATTGACCAATTATAACAAAGAATCTGCCTCATAAACAAACCAGACAGTAAAGTAAATTAATGTCAGTGTACCTGATTGTGAAAAATAGTGTACTGAGTTGAGAGAACATAGTTTCTGATGTTCATTCATGTTTATTTCATGGTAAAACTAGTAAAGAGGAAGATACGTTCAAACAAGAGCTACAAAAGGGTATTTATTGTTTGAATTACTTTATAAAATGACCCTTTAAGACAGTGCTCTGTGCTGCATCTAAAACGAAAGGTCAAGTATACATCACGTAAACCATCAAGAAGGAACAGCAATGAGAAGTAGTAGAACAAGCACACATCCACAAAAGTCTCAAGACTGTAAAATACTGTGACAACATGCGATGTCAGAATGTACAGAATCGTATTAGGACTCTATAAACACTACACTTATGTATACTGCATTTTCGTGCTTTTACTGATCTTTAAAATGCCATACTAAATCAATTCAAGCCCATTCCCTTGGTGTACACAAAGCATACACTTTGCGATTACCATTGTGACTATTTAAGTGTTGTGGTGATTCTAGTATGAATACAACAGTGCAGTACAGTGTAGAACACAAAAGTGGTTAGGAGCAAATCTGAAATTGTTTTTGTTTTTTTGTGAACAAAAGGCCATGAACCACACCGACCCCCACCATTAACTGATACAAAAGCTTCTGATCAAGTTAAAGACGACAGAACAATCCATAACAACCTAGAGAATAAAAAGATTACTAGCGTACAGTACAAAATCAGAACCTTGAAACAGCCAGACACAAACCTTGGCAAAAACAAAGTCCTCTTTCAAGATAATTTGTTCTAAAAGGCAGGAAAATAAGTAGCTTGCATGAAGGACAGGAAGTTGAAACCCATTTTCCACAGCTGAAAATAAGAATAATGAGCAGTGCAACTATGATGCTGTGTGTGTACTAGGCAATCAGAGATTCATGATGATATCAAATAATACATCTAATCAAAGGCTGAATTATGAATTACAGCTCAAATAATCATAAAACTGTTCTTAAGAAGCTTGGGAAGTAGAAGGAGAGGAAAGTAAAGTAAGTAAATGCTTGGTTGCACCCTTCCCTAAAAAGAATTGTCTTTGGGAGTCATAGTCTCTTTTTAAAATGGAAATCTGACGTCATGTTTATAAAAGAAATAATAATAACAAAAGAATTAATGAGCAAATCAACAAATAAATCAAACTAATTGACGAAAAAACTAATCAAAAAGAATGAACTAACAGATCTATAAAAGAATGAATGCACGCAAACCACACACGTTTGACATCGATCATTTTCTCTTCTGATTCTGGGTAGAGAAGAAATTATGTGATCAAAAGCTGCCATCAAGGGCAAACGAGAAAGAGACAGAAAGAAAAGGACACAGAGAGAACTAAAGAAACTCTAAAAGACAGAGAACAATAATACAAGGAGAGAAATTGTGTTAAACTTACACACTCATGTGTCTCTTATGGAGGTGGTTATTATTGTAAGGTAATTACTATCTAAGAAGCATTTGTGTTTGGTTGAAAAAATAAAATAATACAATTTTAAAAAGTTGCAAATGTTGAATAAAAAAATGTTTCTCTGGGCATGCAATAAATTCTAATTCTTCTGAAAATATCAACAGAACGGTACTTTGAAATGTCAAAGAAAGAATGCGAAGTTTAACCTTTGCCTCAGCAGTGGGACGAGGTATAATTATTACAAATCACCTGCCTCTCGAGGCCTTTGAGGACACGGACACAAGAACATAAAACTCTTACTGGACTGACAGCAGCAGCAACTGATAACACTTAAGCCTGTATGAATAACACGTTACAATGCACATTTCTAATCCATTCTGTCTTTTTTATAAATAACTAAAAGCTACAGTATAATTCATGATAATATTGCACAATTCATTTGTTGTTACATTCACGTCGACGCTAATGATGTTCGACTTCACCAGTCTTGAGCGAGCTCTTATCACATTATAGTCCTCCAAGTCCACTGCGTTCTTTAAACTCTGGCCATTTGATACTACCTAGAATATCAAAATCAACTGCGGGTGGCAGATCTTTTTCCTATTTATCACCCAAACTCTAGAACAATTTACCTAATACTATTCGGGAGGCAGGCACACTCTGTCAGTTTAAATCTAGATTAAAGAC
The DNA here is from genome assembly GCA_032359435.1 of Enteromius unitaeniatus. Taxonomy (NCBI): domain Eukaryota; kingdom Metazoa; phylum Chordata; class Actinopteri; order Cypriniformes; family Cyprinidae; genus Enteromius; species Enteromius unitaeniatus. The sequence goes on from JAUMHI010000049.1 coordinate 1,091,560, forward strand.
ACATCTCTTTACTCTGGCTTACACTTAACACACCAATAAACATTTATTAATCACATCCGTTAAAGGATTGTTAGGTTGCATTATTTAGATCAGCCGGAACCGGGAAAACTCCCCTTCACACACGATGTACTCGTAACATCGTAAAAAGAATGGCTTCTACTAATCCGAGACCAGAACACCTAGATGAGCAATGTGGACAGATCGGAACCTCTCGCAGACTGGAACCAAATGCACAAAAACACACACACACTATAAAATTAAATTGAACAGAGGAGAATTTGCCCCAACTAAGCGTGGTTTCTCCCAAAGTTTTGTTTTCTCCATTCTCTAACGGATGGGGTTTTGGTTTCTTGCCATTGTCGCCTCTGGCTTGCTTAGTTAGGGGCACCTAATTTATAGTGATTATCGTTGTTTTGATTACAGAGACCGTCTCTGCATTTGATAAATAAATAGTTTAATCTCGTCATTATACATTACCATCACTCTGTTCTTCTATTTGATAATATCCAGTGCTTTGCTACAATCTGTATTGTTAAAAGCGCTATATAAAAGTGATTGCTTGATTGATTAAAAGGGTAATAATAAAGGACACAACCATTAATGCATAAATATTATAAATGTATACTATTAACTGCTGCAGTTATTTATGAGAACATGTCATTTACAGTATAAGATGTATTATATAACACAAGGCATTATTACAGAATAAAGGATACATTTACACTACTTATCAAATATCTATTTTTGTGCAGTATGTCAGTTATTTCTATATTTTGCTATTTGTTTGTCAGTTGGCAATATCTGTATACATTTCCACACATTAATTTTTCCATTATTTGTAATAACTCAGTGATATTTAATATCTGTCTGACAACAGCTAGTGCTCCACACAGAGATGCGATCACATCATCCAGTTTGTTTATACTGACATGAAGAATGTATGACATGAACAGTATGCAGTATGTAGGCTTCATTAATAGTTTTACCAAGCAAGAAAAGGAACATGGTGGGTTGTACCTGTAAGTTTTATAGTGGACAAATTCACAAAGGTGGATTAATACAAATAAATGGGAAAGAAGAGAAAACTATTTAATGTAAAAATCCTCAATCAACAAATGTTTCAAATGCTTTTCAAGGCAAATTGAATGCAGCACTGTTTCATTTCACATTCAAATGAATAGCTCAAATAGCTCACTCCATTCACTCTGACTTAATAACCCAGCAGAGAGGACGCTTAAAAGCCAGCCACAAGGGAAGCCCTGCGACCGGAGCCCAAACACCACATCACTGTGTTTCCCACACACCACCTCTCTAAAAATCAATAGAGCAATATCAGAATATACCAGCGACAAATTGATTTTATCCAGGGCAATTTCTACCCCCGAGGATTTCAGCTGTGGCAGCAATGCCGACAAGCAGCTTTGATCAGATTCGGGATAAGACCCAGAGCACTTAATAGCCTTTATTCTCTTAGATATCATTTATGGATGGTATTGATCACTTTACACATCTCTGGAGAACTGACATGATAATGTGACATGGGATCAAAAGGCTTGTAACGTTAAAGTCTGACAAGCTGATAGTCCTCGACAGAGAATGAGAAAGATGTTGCTGGGCTCTGTTCCAGCTTTGATCTGTCTCAGGGTTACAGGGTACTGACAATGTTCAACATTTGGAAAACCAGCGTTGGGAGTAAGTTTTTAAAAATAGCTACCAACTAACTTAGCTGTTGCGAAAAAGTGTAGTCCTTCCAATAACAGCAAAGGCGAACTGATTCATTTAACGAGTCGGTTCACTTTAGGGGGTGAATCACTTTAGGGTTTATGATTTTTGGGTAAACTAACCCTTTATATGTAACTCAAAAGCTTTCTTTAAGCCCTTCGCTATATAGCAAGAGAAAGATACAGTTAAAGGTAAGGAAGCAGCAACAGCAGATTTCAGAAAGAAAATTGGACGAACAAGAAACAAATTAATGTAGGAAGAAAGAGACGGATGAGAGACAGAGTAAATGAGCGAACAGAGCTTTTATGTTGTCTCCTTCCCTGTGGGCATGGCTGGGATTTCAAACGTTGCTTGACTCCACTGCTGTTCCCTGTTAGTCTGCCTAAGACAGGAGATCACGCTCCTCTGGGAGAACCTGCACGTCTCTAAACACTGTCATCTTCCAAGAATACAGCATGAAATGCAGCACAGTTAGGCTCTAAGTGATGTCAGCATTACAATGTGGCATTTGGGTTATGTACGCTGCGTCGAGTGGACTCTAGAAGGAGGACTGGGTAAGTGGAACAATACACGCAGCTTAAATTATTTACCCGGTCTGCTATGCCACATCTCCCTCTCTGCTCTATTTCCTTTGCCTAGTCACAGCAAATGAATGAAGATGTTTTGTGGACCAGAAACATTGGTCCACAAGAGTGAGACAGTGTTCCTGAACCTTTTATGCATGCAGCATTAACTATCTACATCATAATCAGCCCTTTATTTAAACTAAAGCAAAAACAAACAGAAGTTCATCTGACTCAAAGTAAATATGACTTGTAGTCTACTCTGCATACTATGCTAGGATACATCATACATTAAGAAGCATTTGGCGGACACTATTATGCCAAGAACTTTGCACTGTATTCAAGATATACATTTTTTTTTTTATAATTTATGGTCATCCTCTATTGTAATATGTAATATACAGTAATACAGTTCAAAAGTTCAGAGGTTCAACAAATATGCCTTACATTGATTAAAATTGACGTGAAGATTTTGGCATTGAAAATTCTTTTTTTAAAATCAATGCTGTGCTTTTTGACTTTTTTCATCATACAATCCTGAAAGAAAATGATACAATTATTAAGCACCACAACTGTTTTTAACTGAAGAAAAACGTTAATGGGTTTGATTCAACCTGGTCTTATAAAAAATATGTACCTCTGTGCACTTTTTAAACGTACCGTCTTTGAAAACCCATGGATAAGCTGGATATGTGTGATACTAACATTTAAAAGGGTAACGTTGTCTGTCTAGTCTTGTTTCATGTCTTGACTTTCTGTTTTGGTTTCTCACATGTGTTGTCCTTATTTGGAGTATTAATTAGTTGATTTGTTCCCAGCCGTGTTTCACAGGTGTTTTGAGTTTCTCTTTTGTTCCAGTTTGTGGAATTCTCCCCTGTCAGTTGTTAATGTTGATGTTGCTTCTTTTAGCCCTTGTGCACCCGTTTTGTTTTGTGTGTTTTCTAGTTTTATTTAAATACATGTTCATCATTGTTTTTATCCACGTCTCCCTGCCTTTCTCTCTCCGCACCCCAGCCACTCAAGCTTGACAAAAAGCATCAGTTTTTAAATCCGCCAGCACATTAATATTATTTTGAGGTCATAACATGATATTCTTGTAATTGTGCGAAAATTATGCATTAAAACATTTAAACTCTGTAAATTTGTGTTAAAAGGAAAGATCAGAATTTTACTGCCTCTAGTGTTAATTTCTTTTGGATACTGCAATGATATGTACTTATTGGTACATATTTCATTTCTCACTAAAGAGTGCACCCAGGTACGTTTACACCATGAGACCAGGCAGTTTGGATTCCATGTGATAAAACACAAACTGATCAAATGTATACTATAAACGTTACATTACAAACCATTTTAGATATAAAAATGAATAAATGATAACGGCCTTAATAGTTTTTTTGGTAACACTTCACTTTATGGTTACACTTATTAGTTGCTGATTAGCATGCATGTTACTAGAATATTAGCCATTTATTAGTGCCAATTAAACACATATTAATGACTTCTTCTACATCCCTAATCCTACCGATACCTATTAATAGGTAGAAAATTTGTAGTTAATAGTTAACAAGTGTTACCTATTCAAAAGTGACACTGCCCACAATTCTTCACCAACTGCATCCTGGTTTCTCACACTGAAAGCTGACTGGTGATTGTCACTATTTTGATCTTGCACAGTTCTGGTCCTGTTACAATTTTAAAGTTTTGCCGTAATAAGCGGACAGACAATGCTCACCACTTCCTAGCAACTATTCAATTCAGTGTCGCCATGGAAGTGTCTGGAGAAACACAAAGACAAAAACAGCGCACAGTAAATGTCAGGCCAATGCGCTAACACTACTTTTTTAAGCCAATCAGAAGGAAGCGAAACTGTTGTGTAACAGCAATAATCAGGTATCGTGAGGAAAGAGACATTTCCAACCAGCCTTGGCAGTGAAGCAGAAAGTACAGAGACACAAAAACATCAAAACCCCCAACTCACCATCCTTATTCTGAATTATGCAACATGCTTCTGTCAAATTAGACGTTAAACACTGTCATTTGTTCATAATGTTTGTTTACTACAACGTCAGACTCCACAGAGGTTGGCATTTGCTGTCTGTCTTACATTGGCCTCATTTTTTTTTTAACTCTACAGTGAGGCGTGCATTTAAATTTAGCTACTGATTCAAAAACCAATTGAAAAATCTCTGAATGAATATATAATGCATGTATGACCTTGCACAGAAATGAACAACATTTTAATGCACCGAACAATACTAAAGAATATTTAATAGGCAGCATGCAATTGAAAAGGCTGTTGAAAAGAAGTCCTTCACAGACAAACTGCACTAATTAGTGAATGAATGGAAAAGACATTTACCCTGTCATTATTTCTTGTCTAAAAGGAAAATTCATCATGCTTTCTTCCTTTAAGAAGACTGAGAAATCCTATAGTGAAAATTAAATCAAAGTAATGTATATATGTTCAGTTGTACTGATTCACATGCCATTTGGTAGCTGCTGTAAGTATATATATATATATGCTGTTCTTTCCTAATTTATTCATCCAAGAATACTAAATTAAATGGATTGTGGCACAATTGTTTTTAACATTTATAAGAAATATTTTTGAAGTAACAAATCAGCATATTAGAATGATCTCTGACAACTGGAGTAAACTCAAACATTTTACAAATATTGCCTAAAAAAAGTACCAAGCAAACAGTGTCCAATCAATGTTTAGCTCTTGCAGCCTTTGCTAGTTTATTAGCCTCTACCGCTCTTGCAAAAGCTGACAGATCTTAGCTATAATAAAGACTTGGTTCATATGAGAGCAGTGCCATCATCAAGCTGGTCAAGCTTCAGCGTTCCCCACCAAACCTCTCACAGAGTTTTATGGATCCAATTCCAGGTGCAGATATTTAGCTGTATTTCACTGCCAGCATCGCCCTCATCCATCCACCAGCTCAAACACCAGCTAAGGCATTTCTGATGGAAGTTGTGAGAAATCAATTTAGTGTGATATCCATATTCATGAATACTCCCTTTATCTTTCCTACGAGAGATGGGAGAGCACTCACCAACTTCACAAAGGCCTCGGCCGGTGAAATTTACTCTGTGTGCTTGTGTATGACAGACACGCATTCTCAGCAGTTATTGATGCTGTGATGAGTGATTTCAGAAGGGATCAATGCATTAAAGTGGATTTCAAAGCAAACGACAAACCATCTTTAGAAACAATGTGATGATCAAACGATGACATTTTTTTCACAATATAGCACATTCACAAAAATGAGCTAAACAAGGACCTGGGAAGAAATTAACACACAGATCATGTGACCTGTGGACTTGGAGATTAATACCTGTGAGGTTCTTAAGGCCAAGCTGACGGAGACCGAAGTTGCCGTCTCTCCGGTAGTTGAGGAAGATGGCCAGAGCGTAGCGGTCTTCATACAGTCTGGTGCCGCGGATGATGCGCAGATTCTCCAGGGGCAGATACTCAAACTGATTCAGTGCCACAAGAACATAACCAGTCACCTCACGAATGGACTGCAAACAGAATAAAACATAAGCAGACATTAACATAATGTTAACAAATAAGAATCAACTGGAAGAGATTTTTGTATTTTAACCAAATACAGTTTTCTCAAGCAATGCTGTGTGTGTGTCAATAAGAACATAGAGATTGGGAAGTAAGTTAGTTTTTGTGATCTATTATTAATTTTGATTAAAAGCATGGTCCCCCGGACTCTGATATCACGGGATTTGACCATTGCTTTGGATTTACGTTTACTCTCCTGTCTCAGCCTACTTTGGTTCTGTCAGCCGGTGTTTATGATTGTCTGTTTTGACCAAGAGACTGAATAAATCATCTTCGCACATGAACTCGCACGTTTCCCTGTCTCGTAATTGTGACAAAATGAACCGTTGCGAAGAGTTCGGCAGCGGGTTTATTCAGGTCTCACACCGGGAACATTCGTTGCCTCGCCGGCAGGATTTATCAACCGTGTTAGAGACATTTCTTCATGCTTTGTATCAGCGTGGATGTCACATTGACTCGTATGTCCGGGATTTCGACTCAGTATCGCACACAGTCAATGTTGACGAAGAGACAATAAAGGGGTATTTTCTATCGGGTTTGGATCAGGTGTTGCTATGTGACCTGCCCGCAGAGAACCCCAATTGGCCCCTAGAAAGACTGATTAACTAAAGACTGATGTTTTGGAGTTTTGTGGATCATCCAACACCGTGGGAGTGGTGGAGGCGGCACAAACACATTGCAGTGCTAGGAGCACACACCACGCTACTAACGCAGAGGAGAACCCGTGGTTCGGTACTGGTTAAACAGCTAGGGGTGCTGTTTCCCGCGCCATCTATTTGGGTCACCCATCCTAGCGGCTCCCAAGACACTAGTGACAGGTGCTGATGTCATGGCACAACGAGAGGGGCTGTGTGGTGTCAGTTCAGTTCCAGTTGCACTGTCTGACGAGTGGCCGGAGGTCCTCATGACTCCTATCACACGGTACGAGCGGCCGTGTTCTACCTAGTCCATTCCAGTCACGCAGTCAGTCGTACTGCAGGAGGTCCTCGCGGTACCCAGTCCGCACGTAACGGTCTCGACCCTCTAAAACGGTACGAGGATCTGTTCACAGAATTGTTGGTCTGCGGTTTGGGTTCGTCATGGCCGGATAATACAAAATAATCCCTTAATTCACAAAAAAGTTTTTACGCTCTTTTGAACTGGTTTTAGACTTGATGTGAATGACAGAAAAAAGAAACACTTTTACCTAATAAACTTTAAAAAAAAAGTCATGCTATGAGACAGCATAATCTGACTGACTGATCTTGTTGCACAGCATCTGAAATGTTCTTATGGTTATTCTTAAATGTATGAAAAAAGCCCATCATCAAAATAATTCTGTTTTATTTCTATTATGTTTATTGGTTCAGGTCAGGGCCAGTTGTTCTGTCAAACTACTTCTTAAACAGAGACAGAGCCCCTTCCCACAGGATTCTGCTGAAACATGTTGGTGTCTCAAGAACACAGGTGAAGTGGTCGTGATGTAACGTTGCATGTAGAGTCACCTCAGGCCTCTCGGCTCATCTTAAAGTCATTAGCTGAAGTGTTGAGAGTGGGCAGCAGTCTGGCCAGCAGTAGGACACAATGAGCCAGAGGGTCTTTCCTTTCTCTCTGCCTTGTTCTTTTTTTCTCACCGTCTCTCTCTCGCTCTACCCTCTACTAGACAGATAATGATCATGGGGATAACTCAAATCCATCCAACCACATCCGTGAGACCCTCGCCGTGACATACTGGTGCCGTCACTGTGCCTGTCATTAAGGCAGACACAGTTTCATTCATTCTGACAGAGCGCCTCCTGCTGTGAATGATGACACTGAATGTGTGTGTGTGGGTGTGTGTGAGTGTTGGGGGGCAGAATTAGCCCTGAGGAAGCTCTAACATCAGGAGAGCTCTCACTGACAGCCGTCAGTTAGCGTGAGCTTCATCTCGGGACCCATGCAGCGTGACAGGGCCGGTCCTGCTGCTGTCATCGTCCACCATGTCCGGCTAATGGGCAGAGACGTGAGCTCTTTTTAGCAGCGGCGCTAGAAGGCCAGTCAGAGCCTCAGTCATTTATCTGGGCTAATGAACTGCTCTAATAGCTGCGGGGACATTGCAGGAAGCACTTCCTGTGCCTGTACGTGGGGTATCACTGATGTGCGCTGAGAGGATTGTGTCAAGTGGGGTTACAGGACTTCCGCCGAGAAGGTAAGAAAGAGCGGACCAGCTAGAAATAGCATCTACTCAGCTATATGCAGAAAAAGTGTTACTTCGGTACACAAACACAGTGCAGGCTGGAAAAGAGACCTTTTTTTTATAACTCTGATACTTCTTCTTTAAGAGAGTAATACATAAACAGCCCATATTTTAAGGATAGAAAGATGATCGAAAGATCTCTCTAAGTGTTGGAGTAGGGCTAGACAATAAATGATAACACATCAAGACTGCAGTAATATAAGTAATATTACTGTTAATAGTGATGATAAGCTCAGTAAATATTAATAAGTCATGTCATGTGAGTCTACTACACACATACTCAAGCATGAATGATCCTTGCATTGTTTTCAGCATCTGCCATCTCGATATATAAAAGACATGAACTTTATAACCAGAACAGTTATAAGTCACTAAATGAGATTTACAACATTCACTTTGAGGAAAAACTACTATCGAATTCAAACTGAAACATCTTCACAGGGCGCAAAAATCATAGCTTGATTTACTTGAAGAAATTGTGACAGAAATACATTAACTGTAAATTAAAAGTTATTTAAAAGTTGTCTAAAAATAACTTAATAAATATATAACTTATATTTCTCATTTTTTAATTCATACTGTTGTGCAGAATGTTGAAAAAAAAATTATTGTAATATTTTATTTGATTACATATTAAAATATTGATTAAATTGTTCTAAAAATTGTTCATACTGTAAAAATTGCGGATGTGATTAATTGTCATTAATCATTTGACAGCACTAATATGGGGCCATGTTTTTTTGAGTTAAAAAATGGGAGCCACAGGAAGTGGAAAAACAAACTAACAAAACAATGAGTGAATAAAAAAAAGTTCAAAGAAGTTCAAACACATGGGAAAAGCAGCGAATGCAAAAACTTGTTCCGTGTGAACACTGCCTCTAATAGGCTTTAATAATCAGAATAAAAAAATATATAAATGGTGTGTATATATATATACTGTGTGATGACTATGATGACTTCACCAGTAAGCAATGAGTCGCTCCACTCCACTCACATTCTCTGGTCCCATCATGGCATCTGAATTTGGATGAAAGCACGAATACTAGCCAAGCCTTTGACCTTGCTGTGGTCCCTCCATTTCCTCTTCCTGTCCTTACGGCCAACAAAAAGCCAATGCACTCACCACATCCTGCCAACAACCCCCTCACCCCTGGCCACCGGGAACTAAACCCATCCTAGTTACCTAGCAACCTCTGGAACCTGCTGCTGTCTAAAAGACATGAAAGAGAGGGGGAAAGTAGAGGGTGGAGGAAAAAAAAAACAGCAACATCTTTGTTGTACTCCTCCTAATTTAATTAAAGGATTACTTTGCAGAGATTTTCCACACAGCCTATTCGGCTTCCCCGCATTCACTTTCCAGCACCATTTAATTCCTCTTTCTCAAACTAATTTGTTATTTTCAAGCCAGTGGATCGATACTTTCCAGAGTGGAGAAGAGAGTGGAGGAGAAGGAAAGGACGGTGCCCTCCTTCTTCTTGCTGTTTGCTCAATAATGAAGCACATAAATAAAGGTAAACACCTTGTTGTGATTACAAGCGCAGTTTATAGCTAATGACGTGGCATCAATGTGGGGCCCTTTCCAGCTGTTGTTAAACATGACACATCCAACCTGAGCAGCTATAGAGATCAATGGACATACAAAGCCATGCCTCATTCTGTTTCGACATATAGGTTCACCCTTAATGTGAAGGCAGAGTTAGAAGAACCTATAACTGTAACAAAAGGATGGCCTGCCAATGCGTCTTTGTTTGCAAAGTCTGTGTTCATATGTAAGAAATGTCAACATTTTTGCTGGAATAAGAATTTCACTCAAGGCGATCAATCCTCCACAGAGTGAAAAACAAACTAACTCTAAAACTTTGGAAAGATTCTGATTTTAAAACTCAAAGCTAAAGTTTTGGACCTTTTTTTGGTAAACACATGTCTAAAAGAAGAAAAAAAGATCCAAACTGTTCATCTTTAATCTTCAAACAAGGCCTTGACTTTATTTGCGCAACAAAAATACATATATGTAAATATTTCAGATATTATATATAGATAAGTGAAAGAACTTTCTCATGTAGGCTTCACTTAAGGCTGCTGTACATATAATAACAAATACAGTAATAACAATAACACAGTAAAAGCAATAGCCTGATAGTGAGAAAATATGATTATGATATTTACTATTATAATATGTTTTTATAATGTAATTTATTGATGATAAATAGTCTCTACTCCAGTCTCTAACATCAAACGATCCTTTAGAAATCATCCTGATTTGATCAGTTGTTATGAGTTTAATAGCAGTTTAATATCTTTGAAAACATAATACATTAGTGTGATATATTGAAGATTCTTTGATAAATAGAACAGAAATTAACAATTTATTTGAAACTTTTTATTTTTTTGTAAATTATACATTTTTAATTTAGAAAAATTAAATACATCCTCACTGGAAATAGTATTTCTATTAAACAAACATAACACATTTTTCTGAAATATATACACGTGTGCATGTGTGTGTATTTATATAAGGTTAATAAAAATTCCAAACAAACATACATATATTACGTAAATTTAAAAAAATATTTTTGATGTGATTAATTGTTTGACAGCACTAACTTATACATACTGGTTATTGGTTCACTTTCTATACTATATACTGCATATACTATCTGTTGTACTTATAAACCGACTACAAAAGCCAAAGATGCTTTTAGCCAAGCCAATGAGAGAGACTCTTATAAAGGTGGTCTAATAGAGCACTTAAAGTTACACCCAGCACTAGGAGCCATTTGGACCCCTGTAATGCTTGTTGAAGGAAACAGGCCTGCAGTCCTGATAAAGCCAATCTATAAATACAGCTCCTACTCCTCCATGAGGTGTGAAGAGAGAGCGGGAGATACGGGAGCCCTGATGTTGGCTTTGGAAGCTGTGACGACAGCAGTCCACTTCAAGCTCTCATGGACTAGAAAGTTATTTTAGACGCAGGAACATTCTATAGACCAGATCATCTGAAGTGAGTCTACCTTACGTTACCATAAAAATTACAATATGGAATCTAGAAGATGTCTGTTGATTCTAGAAATACGGACAGTTTTCATGTTTACCTCCATCAAATAAAAGCATGCATGTTTCTATGAAGACCAAAAGGTTCTTTATAGTGGAAAATGTTCTTTGGATTTTCAAAACATTCTTCTAACTTTAGTAAAATGATTAGAAAAGTTATTTGGGGAACCTAAAATAGTTCTTCTGGAATTGCCCCCTTTTGGAACCTTTATTGTTAAGACTGAGGAATTATTAGTGAATAAGACACTTGATTCTGTGGTAAAAGACTGTTTAGTAAATTCGCCTTGGGCCTTCCATTCAAAAGCAGTCAGAGAAAACAGCAGTGAACAAAGTAAAAGAAAAAGATATGGACAGATTCACTAGATTCCCAGGGATTCTGTCTTTTCTCAGCGGTAGTGTGTCAAGGTAGAGGAAGTGTGCCGCAAAAACAAAACCCCCTTTTCACTCCTCGAGACGTGCTCAGTGTGGAAATAAACTCCTGCAATCCTCAAACAAGAGTGGAATGAAGAGAGAAGCAGAACTGGGGTGGACAGAGAGACAAGGCTGAGGAGAGCGTCAGGGCTGCAGTCGAGTGGATCATAGTTGGTCCTCTGTATATTTTAATGCATAATTAATACTCCACCTGTTCCAGTTCAAAAAAAGACAAGAGCAACTGGAAACGAGAGAGGAGGACATACTAGACAAAGAGAGATTGAGAGAGATATAAAAGCGGGAGTGTAAACATATAACAGCACCGTAGCCCTGTGTATACCATTATGCTAATTAGCACTCATTTACATACATATAGATCTTGTTGTGTCTTTTGGAAGGGTGGGCGGAGACATACATAGAGGTTCCGGGGTTTGGATCACTGCATGTCCTTATGCTAATGAATCCTACCCTTAGAAAATACAAACACAGCGTTTGTCCGCTATTTTTCTATACGAGTTTTATAATGAGGACATATTTATCATTATGCAAATACTCAGTTTGACTATTATAATTACTTATTGGCAGAGTTGACAGTCATTATTCATTAGCAAAGTTCTTTGACTCAGCATTTAGGTGGTACAGAACAAGCTGGTGTCCTGATACTTTCAAATAAAAAAAAAAATCTGTCCATTCTGAAAATAGGCTGTTTATCTCCCTTAAAATAAATGCATTGATGGTTTCATGAAAAACTAAACTAAACTAACTTATATAATTTAATAAGATAACAAAAATGTTATTTTATTTTTTTTAATTAAAAAAAATATTTAATTTCATTTAAATGCTTGTTAAATTACTATTACTATATATAAAAAAATGAACCAATACATATCTATATTCATGGCAAGTACTCAGCCTACTACATTCACAGAAGTATTTCAACGTTCTGGTGATCCATGTTATATTATATTGCAGTTGTTCTCAACCAGGGTCCAGGGCCCATTAGTGGGAGGCCCTCAAAAACAATGATTTCAAATAAGAAAATACAATGCTATTTAATATGCAATCTTACAGTACATGATTTGTAAGCACGTACATGGAAATTATTAACTCCATGGGCATTTTTATAATGAGTATATATTTTTCTAGTTATACAAAGCATTGATTTTATTAGGAACAATTTTGAAGAACAAGAAACAAATTCTACCAGTAAATCAAAAACAATTGGAAAAGTTATTGCCTTCCAATATTGGTGTGGACTTTGCTGTATAAGACAACCGATTAAAATAATAAGTGTGATACTAAGTGCTAAATGATTATAAAATACATTAGTCTGTTAACACTTCTTCAAAAACAAAACCTAATATGACCTGCAAATGTTATTCTGATAAATACACAGTCTGAAAACATTTTATTGGAATGAATCCTGATTCCCATCCTGATTGATTCCTGATCCCAACTATGATTTTTAGATCAATCATATTTCATGCAGAGTTATGCAGTCCTGAACCCTCTATCCTCCAGCTCAATTTATCCTTTATTTCTCTCCCTTATGTTTACTTCAAATAGTCACACTTGAAATAAATAAAACTTGTGTCGATATTTTGATCTGACAAAGATGCCTCTGATGTGTTTCATCTCACCCTTCAACCAAAAAGAAGGACGTTCTATCGTGAACAAACTAAACAAAAGTACAACAAAAGAAACTACAATCCCTTTTATATATGCTTTTTTTCCCACAGACTATTTTATGAATAAAAATGAAAAATGTAAACAAACCTACATTAAACCAACATTAAGCTACATTAAACCAATTACGGTCTGTAATAAAGCATCTGTATGGATCTTCCTGTCATCAGAGAACATACATTGTGTCATCTGTCTAATCTGTGTGGACTGACAGAGACGGCAGGCTTCCACTGTGAGAGGAATTGTGAATGAGAGGCGCAGTGCTCTGCTTGATTCTCATTGGTTTAGACAGTGCAACAGACTCATGTCAGGCTTGTTGATAAGCAAAGCCTGCAGGATATGTTGATTACCACAAAACATTCTGTGACAGCAAATATTTGGAACTCAGGCGCAGGCATGACAGACAGAGAGCTGTTCGCTGTAATTTCATACTGCAGGTTAAAGAAATGGATTGCAGCATTTTGAAATATTACCTTGCTGCTTGTACAGCTACATTCTCAGATAAACATACAAATACTGTTTATGTTTGTGAAGCACACATATTGCAAGTGCCTTACTGTAAGACAACAGAAGAGGGTACGAAACAATAAAACATTGTCTCTTCATATTTACTCTGTTATAACTCCTACACACCCTGAAGTTGTAAACAAGTTATCCAAATATTTAAAGGGCAACCATAATGAGAAACATATGATTAAAAGCATTGCAATATTGATTTGAGTGAAACTGATTTCATTAAAGAAGAGCCTAGAGTAAAACAAGAAATACATTAAACAATCACATTCATGTTACAAATCACTTGGTGATTCACAATTGGAGAAATGTAGAGTTTAGCGGACATTAAAAATGTATTTCTCTGCAGGAAACAATGCTTGATCAAAATAACAAAAAAATGAATCAAACAAGCAAACAAAAAAAAGAATTATAAAAATGCATTGAACCATATAATTAATAAATGCACTACAATTAAAGGAAATAAATAGTACTTAAATAAATAAATACTACTTTTATTCAGCAAGAAATCAATAAATTGATCAAAAGTGAAAGTAAAAAAAAATAAAAATCCTAATGTTACAATGTATGGAAGCCTGTTTCCACCACTGAATAAAACAACAGAAACTCACAATTCTGAGTTAGATTTTTGTGATATAAACTCGCAATTGCAAGTTATTAAGTCAGATTTATGAGATAAAAAGTCAGAATTGTGAGATTTAAACTTGAAGTTCTAAGAACATAGGCTTTATTTCTGCTTCAAAATGTAACATTGCACCTCGCAATTGAGAGTTTATATCTCACAATTCTGAGACAAAAAAAGGCAGAATTGTGACTTTATATATATATATCACACAAATGTGAGATCTAAAGTCAGAATTCAGAGATATACTCCCAGTTTCACAGACAAGGCTTAAGCTAGTCCCAGACTAAATTGCATGTTTGAGCTTTCTCAGATGAAAATATCTTGCTCTGACATATCTTAAAACATGTCAGTGTGATTGTTCTGTGTTAAGATGCACACCTGTAATATTTTCTTATAAGGCATTTTTGTAAAAGTTGCTTAAATATCTTAACTTAACTAAGGTCTAGTCCTGGCTTAAACTAAGCCCCGTTTGTGAAACCGGGCCATAATGTCACAATCCTGCAATTATCTCACAATTCAGGCTTTATATCTTGCAATTGCGAGTTTATATCTTACAATTCTGGAAAAAAAAGGCAGAATTGCAAGTTTGTATCTCGCAATTATGACTTTATATCTTGCAAGTCTGACTTTATAACTCACAATTGTGACTTTAAATCTCGCTTCTGAGAAAAAAAGTCAGATTTGTGACATAAGTTGCAATAACCTTTTTTAAAAAAAAATATATTCAGTGGCGGAAACGGGCTTCCATAGTTACGAAAGCTTTCTGATTCAAATAAATGCTGTTCTGAACTCATTAATTAATCTTGGGAGGAATTATAATAATTTCCACTGAATATTAAGCAACTCAACAAATTTCAATATTGAAAATAAGAAATGTTTCTTAGGCAACAAATCAGCAGATTAGAATGATTTCTAAAGTTCTGAAACTGTAGACTACCAAAAACACAAATAAATTACTTTTTATTTTAACATATATTACATTTAAAAATAGTTATTTTCAACTAAACTGAAATGTATCTAAAATGTGCCTGCATCACTGAACAAAGCATTATGCAGAGACAATAAACGTTATGATTACTGACATAAAGTTTGAAGTCTATTGTCTACAAGAAAAAAATAAGCTGACGTGATGTGCATTATTTGTGCATATGGAAAATGGAAAATGCAATATCACTGAACGACCAAAAAGAAATTATATTTCTCATATCTTCTAAAAGTCCCAAGACACGGACGATTACACACTATCGGAAACAAGCGCGTTTGCTGTAAAACACCATATACGTGCTTTAATAGCTACACCTCCAGAGGGATCAACCTGTCATTTCAGAGAGGAGAGAGTCGGATGACATGTTTTGAAGGTGGAGTGAGCAGTCGCTAAGAGCTGACAGCACTGTAAACAGTTCCTATAGCGAATCTTCCTGTTCCTTCGTACTGGACCGCTATCTCACACAGAGTAGACGCCACAGGAGCAGACAGCCGCCCACCACTACGATGATGTCACCCGTCATTAATGGAGCTTTGGGCTTTGTTTTAGCAAACATGCTTTTTCAAACCATCTGGCTCAGTTGAGTGTTGATGCTCCAACATGATATCTTTATATTTCACTGGCTGAAATATGTTTGGGAAACATGTCTGCCACAAGAGTGCTCCATCTGTGTGCAGATGATACTTAACAAGCTTTTCCAGATGTACTGATACTTCATGTAAATAAATAAATATTTAAAACATAACGTTGTTTCCTTTTTTTTACACTTTCGAGGTGATATATATATAAATATAAAAGAAACCATTGAGTAACCATTAAGGGAAGAAGATCCTTCCTAATATCCATTCAAGATCAATCGTTAATATGCATGAAAATTTGTATCACTGCAGCTTCTTAAATACTACTTTGGGAGCTGCGTATTGTCCACTATGTTGATTTTTAAGAGTCATGTTAATATTGTATACATGGACTTGTTTACTGTTGCACAGTATCACATGCATGTGAATGTGTTCTGAATGTAACGCAGTAACCATGTTCGAAATGCAGCAAGAGTTGTCCTTGTGGGAAGCACACAAAAACAAGGCTGCAACTAGTTAAGTTCAATTCACATAGAGAATCTAAAACATCCAGCACAACCTAGTCACAATCTAGTTTTTTATTTCTTTTGCGCTTGTTCTTTTAAAAGCATGAAAAATAGACAGAGCAGCCCAGTTTACGCTCTTCTAAGTGAATTCAAAACATTAAGGATTCCCCCCCCCATTGTCCCCCATTCCCCCCATCACTTGAACACTGGAACACTGAACTTCATTGATAATGGCGGAGCTTGTAACCATAGATGTTTCTGGTAAATGCATCACAGCATGATCCAGCTTACTACAATTCATGAAGAAACACGAGCCGCTTCTTTTAAGAGAATCAAAAACAGAACGACCCAGAATGTCTAATTCTGTCTAATTCAATAAATGTCACTTGGTGGTTCTTGGTTAGTTGTGAATAAAAGAGGCATGCCAGTGTAGTTCATTTCACTAATAAATAACTCTTAAACTGGGTCTTTGCAGTGAAATAAATGTAGTATGAATCATAACAATATGACTCTGATGAGCTGGTTCATTTAGTGAATCAAAACTATAGCACAATCAGCTCACAAAACGAATGACTTTCATGAGTTGTTTCTTTTATGAACAGTTCAAAGAGCCGTTTGCATCAGTCTGAAACACTGCCTGTATACTTGCATCACTAGCAAAACAATGTATTACTTAAGAAAAGTCTATCTAATTAGGGCTATGAAATATAGCACACTGTATCTGCACTTATTGTGCTTCTTTGCGCAATTGTTCAGCTAATAAACAGTTTAAAGGTAAGCACTGTCTTGAAGATCAGCTCCAAACATCAGTGCATGTTGTGTCCATTCACAGGTGTAAAGCTCATTACAGGATCCAGTTCTGATTGATTGGGTGGTCCCTTCGGATCACACAACTCTTTCATCTTACACTTTGAGGGGGTCTGAAAGTGTGAGCGCTCTTACAGGGATGCCACGTTCTAAAATGGAGGCTGGCTGGGATTGTGTGTTAAAAGCCTTGATTACTGTGAGAGAAAGAAAACCTATCACTCTGCAGGAAGTCTGTCTTTTATCCTGTTTCCTCCACTTTCCACCTTTTCCCCGCGGACTAAAGATCACAACAGCAGAACTGCTATGACACTAAACATGGCGCCCTCTTATCTTCTCTCTTGAGACGTGTGTGTGTCGATTTATTGTGATTCGCTGCTGAGAGAAATCTCATGAAAACAGTGTTTTCTCAGATGTCTTAATATAATCATTCATCTATTTGTTTTATCTGCACTTAATGAAAGCTCTCACTTCAGCGCTCCACAATGAACCACGCTTGAGTTCCTGTGGTATTGATTGGGCTCAACAGTAATTAAGAGCGATAGCCATCTCCTCCTGCTGACTCTACCCATGACACAGATCACTTCCCTCTGCTGCAACTGAAATCTTCTCCATGAAGGAATAGTCCATCTAGAAATAAAGCGTTTTCATCATTTACTAAACAACAATGCTATTCCAATCCTAATTTTTTTCCTAACATGAAACAAAAAATATATGATAAAACATAAAAGTGGATAGTGATTTATATTATGCTCCAAAAAAAGCACTATAAATGTTTACAATGTGCACATTTTATACTCTTTCCACAGCACAATTAATCATGCGACAAACTGAAATCAGTGCCATGTGTTAAATTCTTAATGAAAATTAACTTAAATTTATATTTGTTCCTCTAGCTATTGAAATTCCTCAAAAGACTTGGAACATACAAATATTCTAATGCTTTTAAATGAGGTCTCTTATGTGCACCAATGTCTTCAGAGTCACATGGCATATCACTCTAATCATTCTACCTGATGCTCAAGAAGCATGATTCATCTTTAAAATAGCAATTACCTTGTTCCTGAATCATTTGATCAATATAATAAAAAAAAACGGCATTTATTTAAAAAATACATTTGTAGCATTGTAAAAGTCTTTACTGTCGCATTTATTTCTTTGAATGGTTTAATGCACGTGTGTACGTTAAGTATTCATTTATTTTAAACAAATAATTAATTGATTCATCTTAAAGACCACAAACAGAACACAAACTGAATCATATCCATGGACTTTTTTACTTGTATGTTTTATGCACCGCAGATAGACTTTTTTGCTCAGCAACATAAGTCAGCATTCAGATTTGTTGGTAAAGAGGGTAAACTATTCTTTAAACAAGAGTTTTCCCCATTCCAAACACCATCTATCCTCGTATAGTGTCATCCTAGTAAAAGTGAATATGCCTACTCCATTTTGTCTTCAAAAGCATCTTCTCTTTGATTCAGATGACACAGAGTCTGTCTGTGTCAGATTCCTTTTTATCTTGTCCTCTGCACACTGAGATGTTAAATATGTGATGCTGACAAAAATCGGAGTGCCCGGGACAAACCTTCACATTTTTATTTGATCTGCCGCCACAAGGATTTCCTCTATTGCAGGCCCCGGTTCTAGATGTGTTTCCTGTGCTGCTGCTTCAAATGCTTGGTAGATGTTTCACAGACTTGGTGAACATTGTTATTTTTAAAAAATTAAAAAAAAAAAAAAAAACCTTATATTTACATTCAAGAAAGGTCACCCTATGGAAAAAGATGTCTTCCAGAAACTGCCAGGAAATGATCAGCTTTGCTTCTGATGTATTAACATTAAACTTTGAGGTTTGGCTCAGTGTGCGTAGAATGTCAAAATGTGCACTGAACTGCAGCCGAACCCTGCACGTCTTCAGAGGCAGAAGAGTTTTCAACTTTGCGGCCACTGCCGAATCTAGGAAATGACATCATCGTCAGCAGACAATGATGTATGAGCTTTTGCCCTGGCAGGTGGCAGATCAGACTCTCTGTCTCGAAAGCAGATGTTAAATCAAGATTTAAGAACATTCGCTCTCCTTGAGTTTTAAAGGTCTCCTCGCCTGGGTTGAGAAGTAGATTTTCCAGACATGAGAAGGATCAAGATTCTGCTGCTCTGTAAAAACAAGTTCTGGTCATCTTCTATAGGCATCGCAACCCTCAAACGTTTAAGATTTCATATACTTTTAGCTATTTTGCGCTTTGTTTCTGGAAAAATACTCAGCCAGCGTTTGATGCAGTGAGTGTGAAGTCAGTTTGACTATTTTTATAGCATTACTACCCAGGCTCTTTGGAATTTATCAGCAAATGGGTTTTTTATATCACTCTTGCAGTCATTAATAATATTGGGTAGGTTTAGCGTTGGGCTTGGTGTATTTGGTGTAAATATTTTCAACACATAAATATTTTAAGAATTAAAAATAAAAATAACAAAATAATTCATTACATTTGCTTAACACCACTTTGTAATATTTATTGCAAAAAGCACTTTAAAAATAAATCTCAATGAAATTAAAAATAAGTATTTCACTCTAATACCAGGTAGAAAAATGTCAAGTTAATTAGTAAATATATAATTAGTCCTTAATAAATATTTCCTGATTATAGTGTAAAAATCTAAAATATACAATATTTCTTATAAAAAAATATATTTTTCCTCACACAGTAGCCTATAAATGCACATGTAAAAATGTATCATTTATATATTATCTATAAATATATTAATAGTAGACTATCTACAAGTTAATCAAATTTGGGAGGACATACACGTACTGAAAATAAAAATGAAAAAACCCTGCTATAAGAACATTTGTTCCCAACTCAGGATAACTTCTTTCTTATATGTTACATTAGTTTAGACATTCACATTTAAGACGTTCTTTCATGTCAATCATAGTTCTTTTTTTTCTTTTTCTCATTGATTTTAGGACAGATGATTGAGGAGAGGAACAGCCTGTACAGATCAGTGACTTTGGCACTCCAAACATCTCCTTGAGCAGTGTAAATCTAGCAGTGCGTCAGGAGTGAGCTAAAGAAGAGCAGTGTCTCTCCTCCTGGGAGCGGGACTCCATCAGTTCCCTGATAATGAGGGGCTCTCCTGCAGGAATTCTCCAAATGGACTGATTTGTAATTGATTTGGTGCATTAATTACCGTCCGGTTCTGCCTGTGTCATGGTTAATATTGCACACTTTTGATGAGAAGAGGATCCGCACCGGGATCGTTTGGGCCAATGACAATTATTCAATTAGAGCTGCGGTTCTCGCTACACATCTTCATCCAGACACCAACTCATGCCGTCCACCACAGAGAGTGCTGATCATGATCTAATAATATATTTTTTTTAAACAGATTATATACACTGCATATACAAATGTTTTTATATCAATTTGTATATAAAATACAAAAATAAATTACTGTATGCATAATGTATTGCATTTGTTTTCAAATATATACAGTATCAAACTGTATTTTTTATTTTAAATGAATGTAAAAATCAACAGATTTGTTTTGTGTGCATAAACATTTTAGTTCTAATATATTACGAGTGGCATGATAAACAGGTTCGATACGTACATCAGTGCAGGGTTCAGTGTTCAATACGATTTTGGTACAACTGGGGAAAAAACAACAGATATTCTATGCTTGGTTTGTTTTCATTTATTTTAAACAGATTAATTATTTTTCACCTAGATGTAAAAATAATAAATATTATATTACATTATGTTTTATATAATACGCAGTACATATACATGTACCTGAACGCGGAAGTAAACCTATGGGTGTGGCTTCTAGTTCATTATTACGGACAACCACAATTAACAATGGACAATTTAAAATGCATCCGTTGTTATATATTCATATGTGGATGTTATAAATTGCCTTACTAACGTTTGAATGTTAGTCACGTGGTACTATATAGTTTCGCGGAAGGATCAAAATGTTAATTTAAAACAAATATGCCAATAAAATGTTTAAAATTCATATTTATGTCCAGTTTTTTTCCTTATTACACGGCTACTTGCCACATAAGTGGGATAATGTTCAGGAGGCTGGTAGTTATCGCGAAATATGCCCCTTCAGCGTGATACAAGACCCTCCGCTTCGGGTCCTGATCACACTGTCGGTGCTTATTTCTGCGTTAACTACCGGCTGCCTCTACATTATCCCTTACTTACATGGTATAGGGAAATAACGAGGAAAATAACAAGCAGTAAAACCGTTTGCACTACAAACCAGTGATTTCATAATTAAGATAATACATTAAAATAACATGATAAGACACACCAATTTTCAATATCATGCAGCGAAGCGTTTTGTATAGCTAAAAATATATGTACGCAGAAGCTATACACATAGAATACCTTATATTGCAAATGTGAAAATATTACCGAATATTTGGATTTGTGCCGAATGAGAGAGGTATGGTACACAAGCACAAAGCTCCATTTCGCACACAGTCGAACGTGCAAATCTCAACAGTTTACTCGTAAAGTATACTCATCAGTCTAACATTAATAATGTAAACATTACTAAAAATGTTTTTTTACATTAGATAAAATATGATATAAAATTACATCTACATAAAATTGTACAAAGTAAATGTAAACATTTATTAGTTTTACTGTATACACACATTTTCATGATACTATATTTAAATATATAAATATAATTACTATAGATTTTATTCAGTAATATAGGCTACAATACATCTAAAAAGTTTACTTTTTTTTATTCCTTTCCGTCTTTATTATTTTACTCCCTCCCTTTTCTGTTTAACATTTTAACCTGTATGTTCGTTACAAAAGACAAAGTCAAGTAGTCCTTGAAAGTCGTCTCTGATGACTGAAGATGGAGATCACAATGAAAACAATGTGC
The DNA here is from genome assembly GCA_032359435.1 of Enteromius unitaeniatus. Lineage (NCBI taxonomy): Eukaryota > Metazoa > Chordata > Actinopteri > Cypriniformes > Cyprinidae > Enteromius > Enteromius unitaeniatus. The sequence goes on from JAUMHI010000049.1 coordinate 1,113,719, forward strand.
CTTTCAAACAGCTTCATTCACAGTCACTTAGAGTCACAAAAAGCTTGTTTATGATTCTCTGGCCATTTAAAGCTTCTGTAAAGGCAGTGATAAGTTTGTTATTCACCAGCTTATTTTCAGACACTGAAAGGTTTTGTTGGGCATCTCACGAGAGATGGCCTAATGCGAAATGCACCTGAGTGAAACTTCTCCGAAAACCCGTTACTTCTGATTGGTTTTGAATGACTTTTCCCCTGATATCAACAACAGCATCAGGTTAATTGCTTATTTTCAAAAATATGAATATGCATAAGATCTGCTGCATCGAAATTAAAACGCTAAATGAAGTCATTGTTCATTAGTTTAACCCCTTCGGGCAGCACGGAAACGAGAGAAACATGCCCTGTTTACGCACAGCCTTGTCATATTAATCCAAAATAATTACAAAATGATAAGAGTGTTTTAAATTATTTACGTGACCTGTGAATATCGCAAAGAAAAGTTATGATGAACGTGCTTTAGGGCTGTAAATCTAATAGTCTCTCTGGAACGAGTTGGTGTTACTGAATTACGTACGGTTTTCATTTAGACGCAAAACTATTGCTCATTTAGTCACACAAGCTAATTTTAGCTGTTTGTCATAGATCTGTTATGTGGATGAAATGGCATGTCTTATTAGACTAAATTAGAGAGGAATAAGCTTTCCTTTTAGACCTACTTAGAACAAAATCACATATTAGCCATTAAGAGATGTCTTTGTTTTTTTTTTTTTAGATTTGCAGCCATTTGTTATACAATCGAACACTCTCAGGAAAAGGTACAAAAGCTGTGTCTATGGCTGTACCCTTTCAAAAGGCACTGACATGTACCACTCAGATACTAATAAGTACACTTTAGGCACTAATATGTGCCTTTGAAGATATAACTCACCCAAAAATGAATGTCATTAATTAGGCTACTCGCTCTCACATCAATCTAAACCCATAAAACCACTCATCATTGGAACAAAAATTAAGATATTTGTGATGCAACCCGAGAAATCTTTATAGACCGCAACACATGTAATGTTTCTAGATCGGTAAAGTAGCCCATGTGACAATAAGGGTTCAACCGTAGGTTTACAAAGCTACAAGAATACTTTTTGTGGGCAATGGCAAAAGACTAACTAAAAATAAATACAAATTTGCAGTCAAATTTAATACTATTGGAGGCTTAATGGAAGTCTCTGTTGTGATTCATATACATCTCAGCTTTGTCTCAAATTTTTCACCTAACATTAAAATGAAAAGAGACAAGTGTAGCCATAAAGTCTGAGTATAGAGACATGATTTGTATCTAAAATTTGGTCTTGTAAATAGCAACTTCATAATAATACGAAACAACTGAGATATTGAATAAATGTCATTTGTGACATTCTTTTCTCCAACTAAATTCCAGCAGTAATCCACTGAGGTCCTCACCAGCATATCGGTCTTTTTTTAACAGCTAACACTAATGGGATATAAGACAGTAATGCATCTAAGGTCAAAACTATCTGTCCCAGTATCATCTGCAACTTAGTTGTCCCCATTACTATAAACACCGATGGGACGTAACCCACTTTAGCTCAAGTAACGTTTCTTGAGAGCTTGACTTCTGAACTCTACCTGCCAGAGTGTAAACACAATGATACAAGTTGCATGTTTTCGATGCCTAAACACTATTTTTAACATTACAAAATCAGACATACAATAGTAACCAGACTATGTGGTATTACTCAAAGGAGGCAGCTTTACTGTAGCACACTTGCTAATGCTAACTGTAAATAGGGATTAGCTAACACCAACCGGTATTGCTGCTCTGAATTAAGACAATTAGTTGAGAATTGTTGGGTTGTGAATTGATCCACCGGCTTTTTAAAGTACACAAAGGGAGGGATGTTGCCTGTGTGGACGGCTGATGATCTGAAAGCTAATTAGCCTAACCTCTGCTGTGTCTTTTCCTTAGCCAATCATTACCACTGCTGAGGTGTTTTCAGATAGGGTGTCAAATCATGCTGAGCTATTGGCGAGCCTAGTTTTTAGCTTCACCGTTCACGCCGCAGGGTTGTTATCCTGATGCCTACAGAGAACAGTTCTGTTTAATAGATGCAATAGTCATATTAGATAGTATGTTGATAGGTTTTGTTTAATAAAAACAAGAGGCAGGGGCTACTGAGAGTTTTTCTCTCTGCTCTCTCTAGCTGTCAGAGACAGACAACATTGACTACTGGGAGAGTGCCCGGCATTTACAATAGATTTCCCTCAAGAAATCTGCTTGCAAACTTCTGAAGCATCTACATAACTGTTTATCAGCTCCTGCGCCACCTTACAAGAGAAAAAAAAAACATATATAAGCTTTGTGACTCCATTTACCCTTCACGCATTCACTCTGAAGTGATGTTCACACTGACTGCAACAAAGCAGTAATAAGTCAAGAGTTACTAGTAGGCTTATATAGTTACATTCTGATCGGCTACAAGAAATCAAGAGCACTCAAGTCTCAAATCAAGAAATCAAGAGTCTCAATTGGGCCTTGAGTATAAAATAAGTATGAAATCTAAAACACATTTTTCCAAACCAAGAAAATGTGACTGGGGAATTAAAAAAATATATTTTTTCACCACTGATTTCTAGAATGTATATATGTATGCACTTTATGTATGTATGTACAGTTTGTATTTGTATAGATACACAAAGGCATTAGAATGTGTATAGCCTACTTATGGAGGCATAAGCTTCAACTCAATAAATAATCCATTTAATGTCCATCTTTGTTATACAGATTTATTTTTGCCCATTACTTGCGCTGTGGTTAAAAAGCTATAATATTAATCAGCTCCTGAAGTTGATTAATATTATAGATACGTAGGCATTATAGAACATATTCTGATTACAGACATTGAAAAAAGAAGAAATTACGATAGTAATTGCAGTGATTTCACCACTGTCAGGATGATACTCATTTACACAGAGAGGGTTGTGCTTTTACACTAATAGTGTTTAATTGAATGAGCTTGTGTTCACCTTACAGAGAGTTAATGTGGCCTCTTTATTGACCAGAGCACCTGGATAGACACAAAGTCTCTATAGCTCTCTGCATTGATTTTTTCTTGCCTTTGTCATGAATTCAGTAACTAAAAACAGTTTGCTGAAACAACCGATCTCTTGGGTTCAAACAGAGAGAACAGAGTTTATCAAGTACCACAATCCATTAGTAACAAAACCAAGCTAAAAGCAAGCTACTTTTACTCACTGTGACAGGTTTACAATGACGTAAATGATCCAGGGCTGCCATGAAAGTGTGTCTACCCTTTTAAAATGGCCCTGAAAATTATTTTAATTTACTTAAGCCACAAAAGAAGAAAAAAAAAAAAAAAAATATATATATATATATATTGCTTCATACATCAAAATATCTAAACAAATGACATCTAACAAACGTTTCAACCAAACCATTGAAGTCTGCTTAGGATTTACACAATGAAGTTTGTTAGGTTTCAAAATACAAAGCAATTAAAGTGCCCCTATTTTTGCTCATGAATAGTTCATATTTTGATTTTGGGACAACAGGTTGATATGCATATGAATGCAAAGTCAAAAACACTTTAATTGTCTTATAATATACATTCATTTTTACCTTATTTGCTCAACTCCAAAACGATTAGTTTTAACTTTTTGTTTTTCAAACGTTTTTCCCTCCCTTGTGCGACACTTATCTGTTGTGATTGGTCGATTGATCTCATCTTCATGCCTCTAATGCCTGATATAGCAGCCTTTGTGAGGGCAGTCCTGGTTTGTGTACAGTGTTACCAAAGAAAACAGTTTTTTTTTTTTAATCGCTACAATAGCAGCACCTAGTGGCTTAAAATGAATTTGCATTTTCATTCAGATCAATGTGAAAAGAACAAGCGGGTGGACAATATGCAAATGTTTTATGTTGATGCCAACATGAAGCATCTTGGGACTGGTTTTAAAAACAACTTGTTTAAATGATTTAGAGTTGACTTTTCTTTTGAGAGACAGTAACTTTATTTAAAACTGTTTTAATTCACTTAGAGCTGGTAATTTTCAAAAAATCCAGAATAGGGGCACTTTGACATTTTGAGGGCCACTCTTTGTTCCTAAGTAGACTTTAAAAATGTTTTTTTTTTTTCAAAATTGCTTAAAAAAATAGTCTGCTTCAAAAAAAATTGCTACTTACTGTTTCCTTGTAACTTTTTTATGCAATTCACTGAGCAAAATTGTGTGTGTGTGTGTGTGTGTGTGTGTGTGTAGCTTAACCAACATAAACCAGCCCTAACGTGAAAATGTACCCTGATATAAGCAGGAATCATACATGCGTTTGGTTTTGTGTTGGTGTCACATGGCACGTTTCGGCACAGTCCATCGATCTCTTTAAACAGTGTGCTCACTATCCCTACACGGCGAATTTATGAGCTTTCCCGAGAAAAGCTCTCTCGGCCAGGCAATAAATTCCAGCCTGCATCCATTCAGAGGTCTGAGGCATTATCATCAAATTTTCTAAAGGTTGCAATGCTGTCAGAACTCCGTCCGGCCGCATCCAGATTTACAGGCAGCTCTGGAAATAACTGGCTTTTCAAACACACATTACTCACACAGCCACTTCACTTTCCCGCTCGCTCGTTTTTTTTATTATTTGAATTTGACTACTTATGAACAAAAGAAAAAAAGAGAACGAGCAATTTGCCTTTCATTGCTATTCGTGCCTGAAACTATACAAAACGTCTATAATTACCCAGCTCTGACTGTATTTATGAGGGGAAGATGAAGTCCTAACACTGGTGCGGGGAGGAGCTGGCACACTCTGTGACAATGCTTTAATTTCACAGTTAAGGGCTGTAATTACACAACCGTTCTCTCTTTCGCTCCCTATTTCTCTTTTTCCCTCCCGTTTTCTTTCTTCGTGTGCCGCTGTCCCCTCATTGGTTCCGTCGGAGCTCTTATCGGCCTTGCTGTCAGAGTGAGGGATATTAGCGCTTTAAAACAGCATCATTAGCTGATGAGCAATTAAATTAGTCTGTCGCCTCTATTTAAGGGAAGAAGCAAGAAATGCGTCTTAATCCCCGCTTCCCCTCCCCGTGATGTAGCCTTTGTTTTAAAATTTTGCAATGAAAGGCGACGGCTCTCGTATTGAACTCTTTAAGCTGGCTGGGCGGCGTGCTACTTGAGTGGGGCAGACCTGAATATATCTGCGGTTCGTTCCATCTCAATTATAACCCCGTTCATTAGCCCAGGTGCCATGCCACTGCCTTCTGCCCTCACAAATCAAAATGAGGTTAGCGAGTGTCCTCGGCTTTTGGGCCAACTGCAGTGTGAGAAATGCTGATAGCATTTCTTCAATTGGACTATTTTAATTTTTGTCATAATTGTGCAGCCCTAATGCATACTGTACCTCAGAGCTTTCAATAAAAACTTAAAAATCATGGTAAAAACTTTAAAAAGTTAATGTGTAAAAAAAAAAGAGTGTACGTTGTACATTTTCAATTTTTTAGTTACATTTTGATAACAAAAAATTGCTTTTTGCAAGTAGAATCACCATGATAAAAAAAGGTCCAGGAATCCAATAATCACAAATAAGTGTAAAAGAAAAATCAGGTGAATTGTTTGGTCGAAAGGCTGTGGAAACCCAGATTAAACATATATAAGTCTTCTGAAGCCATACGATAGCTTTGTAGGAGGAACAGGCTGACATTCCAGAGGGAGGGATTATCAATGAATGGGGATTGGAGCAGGTTGGACCACAGCACTATTTCTGTGTGATTTTTAGCCCACACATGCTCAGAAACGAGGAGTGGGAGAAACAGCCCGGGCAGAGCATGTGCTTTTTGGTGGACTTGATTAATGGCTGCACTAGTCCCTAGTTAAAGCCATAATTATAGCCCGGCAATTGGATTTCAGACGGTCCTCTCTGCAGAGAGAGAAAGGGTAACAAGAGAGAGGGGAATGTGTGGCGCTGTTGTCCCTATTAAGCTGCAACAACACACAGGAGGCAGCCTCACAGGCAAACACTGCACATGCTAACGCCTCAGGACAGAAACAGACAGAATGAGGGAAATTAAAAAGGAAAGAGAGAAGGGCAAGGTAAGAACAAGGAGCAATACATGAGAAAAGGATGAAAAGTCAGGAAATGGAAAAGATAAGCATTGACATGAGGGGGAATAAGACAGGTAATCAGATTATGGGGAGAGATGTAAGGGGTTAGTAGTCACACTCTAGTGAATATTTCACATGGTAGGTCTGCTTAAAAGTCTATAGGCCAAAAACCTGATGTCTAAGGTATCAGGGTCAAACAACAACAACAAAAAACTGAAAATGACATTTTGTAGCAATATGCCCCAAAAGCATCACAATGATTTAGCAAATTTGTCATAATAGTATATATCGTTAACCGTTAATAGTAAAAATATATATGTAGCGTATCTAATCTATATAGTCTCTCTCTCGCTCTCGATATATATTTATACTCCAATCAAATATTATATAATGGATAAATATTACATAACATACAAATATTAATAATACTACTTATAATAATTCTAATAATTAAAATTATAAAATACACAGACACCTAAGCATTTCTGTTCATTTGTAATAGTTTTTTTTTTCTTTTTCTTTTTTTGTATATATTTTACCATTTAGCAAAAAATGCAATCAATAAAACAGTAAAAATGGTATATTACATGTATATATTGTTATAACATTTTTACAGTTTTATACATTTATCTTTTATGTCTATAATAAATGTATAAGTAGCTATAAATATATACATTTATACCTACTAGTAAAAAAAAATAAACCTAAAATGTAAAATCTAAAAAATACTACCAACTATAAAGTTTTTTTTTATATATATATATATATATATATATATATAAACGGTGGCCAATGTATATTGTAATGAATAAATTATATGATTTTATGTCATTTAAAGTGCAGGATGGGATTCAAACTAGGGCCGGTGCTATTTAATCAATGAATTGATGCGCACTTTGTCAGTACAGCTCTGCGTATCAACTGCCACACACTTTAAAAACAGCTGATTGAGATTTACCGTTAATCAAAGAACCGGCTTTACTGATGAAATGAGCATGAATTAATCGACGATTAAATCCCCCAGCCCTAATTCGAACCTGTTTCTGAGATAATACTTCACTATTTAACACAACCCTGTGTGACAACTAATTCCTCTGCTTTATTTATGAGCAAAATGCTCAGCAGAAGTTACGAGTGGCTTGGGTCCCATTCGGGAGTAATGAAGACGTCTTCATTGGTTTTAAAAGAAGTTAATTTGGCCCACAAAAGGTCAGTGAGTGTGACCGGCTCCTCAGAGGGCGATTTCACCTTGCCCCGTGGCCCTTTTCTCAGTCATTATTTTCAGCTACACCAGAAATTGGCCACCGGTTAATCAACATTCAGCTCTTCCAAGTGTGTTATTACACACAGCAATTGATGGATGGTACAATTACACCCAATGTCACTTAGCTAAATGGCTATGTAATTCTAATGAGTTCTTATTTAAACAGCCACTAGTTATTGTGCGAAAGTGTAAGGCAGGGAGGGGGCCGGTAAACAGACCGGACAATGCGCACAGCCATTCGTTTACTAAACTGATTACGCCGAGGCTACATCGCACCGCAGTTTAAGCAGAATAAATGACATTTTAATCTCTCTAATGAACATCTCTTAAAGACAGGTTAGTCCTTGGTTAAAAAACAGACCCTTTCGCTCACGTTCCCTCGCTGTGATTTGTATCCTCTGCCTCAAAACAAGGTCAGAGGGACAAGCGCCGACCAATCATAATTAAAGACCAGCCCATGGCGCTCAAGGACCCCCTCTCTAATAGAAACAGAGGAGTGCCGTGGCTGTGGCCTAGCTAGACTGGCGTAAAACAAGATGGATTCCCAACTGTCCCGGCGTCTGCCATCTCGCACGCACCTGTCTGACTGTCACCCTCTCTGCAGAGAGCCGGTCTGGTTTGGACACGCCGCTCAGGCAGTCCTATCATGCATCAGAGCATGGCGCATCTGTTCAGCCCTCTTTCTGCTGGTATTAGTCTTCATTTCCATTGTTTACCCATTCTGTCCTTCCTCTGAAACTCTGTCCTCAGGGCCTCCTTTCTACAGCCAGCTCCTTTGTCTTGACTGCTATAAAACCAGCAAAACCCCCAGAAGAGGACATTCTTCTTGTTTCATAAGCTCAAACACGCAATTGTTTTTATTTTCTCCCTTTTGTTCTCTTTGGCGGCAGAAAACTATTCGTTATGAGAGATTACTTGTTTTAATACAGATTTAAGTCAACTGTATATATATCTTATTGAGATTTTAAAAACGCCTTTATGGTCTTGCTGTGCATGATTCATCTGTGCATGTTAGAAGTCGTTCATCAAAATGTAAAATTTATCTACCTCTGAAATGACCTTCCTTTTGAATTGAAGCATTAGCATCTTAAGAGCGAACCTGACCTTCACCCTCCGCGGTTCACCCCCAAGCTTCCTCAATAGGTTCAGTCTCTAGTAAGATTCAATCCCCTCACAAAATCACTGATTACAAGTCTTTCACACTATCTGTGCAAATATATATTTATATATATATATATATATATATGTATATATATGATGTATACTGTATGATTATATTTGAAAAAAAAGTTAAAATGTTACAATTAATTTTGTATAGAATTTTATAATTATAATATAAAAATAAAATGTGTGATTGATTACATAAGCATCTATTTATCTATTATATCAACATGAACATATTTACTATTTTTATATTGTTATTATTCATATTTAAATCTATACTTGACCCTAACACTAACATTCTCTATTCTATTACTAATTTTCTTGATTGATATATATATTTTTATTTTTTTATTTATATATAAACTTGATCCTTTAACACTTAAAATACTTGCTTATTTTTAGTAAGACTAACACTAATGATGTTCTCAATTATTTTTCTATTACTTCGACTTTTCTATCTAAAAATAAAATCTTTTTTTTAAATAAATGACCCTCTAACGCTAATTTTCTTTATTCTTTTTTGTTCCTATTCTAGAAGCCTACAAGGATGCTAACTGAAAACACAAAGAGTGGCAAATGTTCAACGTTCTCTTTTCCACTTTAATAAAAAAACATCCATGATTAACTATTGCGACTGACTTTTAAACCAAACAAAAACAAACAAACAATAACTTTGAAATCCAAAGTAATCAGACTGTGCCGGGGGACTAACTCTTGAAACATTCTGGAGGCAAAAATGTTTTTCCATCTTGAAACTATAGACCAAAATTGAGCATATCCACCAGAGAAAAATTCCAGCCATGGAACGAGCAGTGACAGAGGTAATGCTACTGCACCAGGTTCTGACCCACTTACGCGCCTCCATTACAAATGTGATCGATGGATAACACTTACCTGACTAAACACAGAGCAGCACACTTCCATAGTCAGGAAAAAAAAAGTATGTTTACGTTCAGTCTGAATCTGCAGTACAGAGATAAAAACACTGAATTCTGAGAATGGCATTTGTTCTCATTTTTTTCACACAGTTTAGATAAAGGGTCTTCTGTGTATTTGCCGTTACTCATTTCATTGTTACTCATTTCATGCATTATTATGCAGCCATACACCATGTGATGCTTAAACATTTTTGGTTTCATGTCCTTTGTGTGATACAGTATCCAATGCTGCGCTAAGATCAAGAAGTAAGAATTGCTGAAAGTCCAGAATCAGCAGCTAGTAATAAATCTGATATCTTTATGAGTGTGGTCTCAACACTGTGATGAGAATGAAATCCAGATTGGAACTGTTCAAACAAACTACTGTATTGCTAGAAAGATGACCACGGAGCTGGGAAGCAACAATCTTAATAAAAAAAAAAAAAAAAGAATTGTCAAAATTACTTGAGTCAGTCCCAGGTTTCTTAAGAATGGGCATTATCACTGCAGTTTTAAAATCAGTAGGGTCAATGCCAAAAAGAAGTGAAGCATGCATGTCTGTGAGTAAAGTAAGCAAGCCAACTTTAACCGAGTGAATCGGTAATGGGTCCAGTTGACACGTGACAGATTTACATTGTTCTACAATATAGCATTCTTTAACAGTATTCTTTAACATCTCATCCAATGCCTCTGTTGTTAATTCCAAAATGTCATTTTAGACCTAGTAATGGAGGCTTGTGTGAGTGTGTGTGAGAGAGAGAGAGAGAGAGAGAGAGAGAGAGAGAGTCTGTGCATCTCTTAAAATTGTTTGGCTAATCGTAAAAGCTTCAAGTTGATTTTCTTCACTAAAAGTGCAGTTGTTACCTCACTTGTAAGTCAAGTTGTTTTCAAGTTGATGTTACAGATAAAGCCATCAAAGTAAGTTAGCGCTAGCAACACCAGCGAGTATGTTAGGCCTGGAATAAACTACCTGATTTTTTTCCCGATTTTACACTCTGAACAAGTTGAAGGAAGTCAGAGCCAGTCTACAGATTGAAGCTGACAGATTCCACAGAAAATTGGGTAGTGTATTTTGGTCATAGATATTTTGGTCACAAACATGTTTGATATTTCAGCCGATTTTAGAACCCCTTTGTTTTCATTTGATCATCAGCCAATCAGATTCAAGCATTAAACAGCTCATTGGGTTTATTTTCATGTCAACATCCCTTTCTTAGCAACCCCAGAAAAGAAAACAAAAAAAAAAAGACTTGACTTTAGATTTGGACTAAGACAAAAACAATGAGTTGGCTATCATCACGAGTTCCTTCCCCAACAGTGCTTCAGAGAAGCTACTAAAAGGCATCATGTATTGCAAATGAGCTCCTTTTAAGCGAGGAGTGTGTGGACGGTGGGAAATCTCCACTTAATTCCAGATGGTTTTGTTATCAGGAAGCAGCGGCTAATAAAGTGTGATCAGCCATTGTAAGCACGGTGAGCCTGACACGACCCATACTGAGAGCCCAGAGTGAGTGCTGCTTTCGTGTAAATTGATTTCATTTAGCGTGCGAGCATGGCCCAGTCCCAGATTCACCTTCCTGCCACCGAGAATGGAGAGAGATAGGACAACGAGACGGCTAGTGTAAGTGTGGCCCGGACAGACTATTGTGACTCCCTTGCTGCTTTTCCTCTTATGCTCTTTATTCAATGACCGGTGTTCTGTTGAGATAAGAAACCTACGCTTCTCCTCGTCTTTATCTCGTTTCTCTCTCTTTCTCTTTGACTCTCTTTATCTGTCTTCTGCTTCTTTCTCCGGGATTGGAAAGTGTATGAGAGACGCGGAGTGCTTGTCAGGTTGTGCGCTCTGCTGTGGTGGGTGGAAGACATCTCAGTTAACAAGGAGGAAGTTCCGGGCACACAGAAGAGCTTGTCACCTTCACAACATGCCTCCACTCTGTTGAAAGTCACCTTCCTGACTGCACACGAGAACAGACTGGGGCTAGTTGTCACACTTTGGGTTTGTTTTTTTTAAATGTTTTTAAATGTTTGTTTCTCCTGCTTTTTTTTTTTTTGTTTGATAAAAAAAATGCATTAAATCAGTAATTTTGTGAACTATTAAATTAAATTAAATTAAGAAACTATGACATATGTGACCCTGGACCACAAAACCAGTCTTAAGTCGCTGGGGTATATTTGTAGCAATAGCCATAAATACATAGTATGGGTCAAAATTATAGATTTTGTTTTTTGCCCAAAATCCTGAGGAAAGCAAGTAAAGATCATGTTCCAAGAAAGTATTTAGTCAATTTCTTACCAAAAATATATCAAAACCTAATTTTTGATGCATTATGCATTGATAAGATCTAATTTAAACAACTTTAAAGGTGATTTTCTCAGCATTTAGATTTTTCTGTACCCTCAGATTCCAGATTTCAGATCATGTATAAATCTCAATTTCGGAAAAAATTAACACTTATGACTGCTTTTGTTGTCCAGGGTCACATATATTTTGAACATATTTTAACATACAGTATAATGTATCATTTTCATAAGCTATTATTCCAGTCTTCGATATCACATTATCCTTCAGAAATGGATTTGAATATGCTAATTTGGTGTGTAAGAAACAGTTCTTATTATTATCAAAGATTTTTGTGGAAACATGATACATTTTTTAGAATTCTTTACTGAATTAATCGTGAGCGAGTCCATAAGTAAGTAAATAAACAAATAAAGCTAAACTAAACAGTTTTACCATTATTGTCCAGGAAAAATTTAATTGTTGCAATAATTTCATCACACTATAGAGGGTAAGTTGTCACAATGGAACAACCTGGAATGGAATTATACATATTCAATTGTGAAACACATTTAAAAAAAAAAAGTAACAAAATAGATAAACTGTATAAAAATCACATATAAACATCTATGCCTAATTGAAAAAAAAGAAAAAGAAAAAGAAACGACATGAAACAAAACAAAAAAAGCAAAAAAAAAAAAAAAAACACTACTAAGGACATTTACTCTCAGTTTAAATTTGATGTTTATTATATTGATGTGACTACATGCTGTTTAATTAAAAGAATTTTGAATTATTCAGATTTCAGACAGTTTTAACCCACTGACCCACTGAATGCTCATGCTACGGGGGTATGCCGAGAAAAAAGATTGTGACTGTAATTGAGCTGCTTTATATGTGTAGCTTACAGTTTGAAAGTAGCTTCCTCAACAGTGCATGATTGATCTGACTGTAATGAAGCTGTCCATCAGGGCTTGTAGCATCATTAGTGTGCACTGTGAGGGGAGGATGTGCCCTGACTACAGCTCATACATCTTCCTGACACTCAGAGTCAGGACAGACCCTGTGAACTAAACACTGACCCAGCCATTATTAAACACATAACCAGCACAACCTCTGCAGTCCTCTCCTGCTGCGAGGGGACGAGCGTCAAGCACATCACCTCCAACCAACTATCACAACCTGGGCTTTCTAGCTCGGTTTATTCTCACAATAAATAAACTACTAAATTGCTTATAAATGCAAACCTCTTTAAACGTAACGATAGCCTAATAATTCAATCACTAAAGAATTCAATAGTCAGGACTCCCACTCTTTTCGATTAGTCTTCCAGTTGTGACTGCTTGGACAACATGTGTTAAATAATAATTTCATAATTTCAAGGATAATAAAACAAGAGGTGATAAAGTTAAGAAATGCACTTAATGTCACAAACTCTACAAGTCAAGAGCCTGGGGTCAGTATTTTTAATTAATCACATTTTTTAATTAATATAAAATGAACTTTAGAAAAAAACAGTTCAGCGAGGATGCGTTAGGCTGATCAAAGAGATTTTAAATTATATCCATTTCAAAATGTTTCATGGCTTCCACTAAAAATACTTAGTAGCACAACTGCTTTCAAAATTGCTAATTATAAGAAGTGTTTCTCAAACACCAAATCAGGACATCATAACGATTCGAGAAGGATCATGTGATCTGAATGCTGAAAATTCAGCTGTGCATCACAGGAACCAATGATATTTAAAAACACATTAAACTGGAAACAGTTCTTTTAAATTGTAAAAATATTTCCCAATCACAAAAAGAAATGACAGTATTTAAGTACATATGTTCTCTGTTGCAGCGTCCATCAAAACTCTAGACCTAATGTAAAATGGCTGAGACATGCTCGTTCACATACATGTTTAGAGATGGAGGAGGAAGAGGTAATGAATATTGACTTTCTTTTCTGCCTCGTAGAGAGACAAGGCGCATTATTGGCCTCAAAATATATCTGCTAGCCATCCAGAAAACAGAGTTAAACCTTCTGCTGACAAACACATACCCAAACACAAACAAACCAACACTATAGTGAACCAAACGCTATAATGCTTTCCCCTTGTCTCACTGTATCACTGTCTCTTCTTTCAGCTCCAACACCTGCTCTTTCTTCCTCACTGTCTCCTGAGGTGTCGTCGCTGTGCCAGAGCTGGACGACACTCATCATTACAGGAAGTGAGACATCCCTGACTGCAGCACTGCCGCGTGTGCTGAGTCTTTGTGAATGTGAACCTGTGCTGACATTCGCCGTGGGCAGGAGAAGTGAGGAGACGCTCGAATGGTCCATGAGCCGAGAAAGAGGTCTCTCTCTTCCTCTGTTTTTACATGCATGTGTGGGAGTGTTTATATTTCTTCCAAAACTTCCAATAAACTGAGCCTGCATAAACATGAAGCATTAAAAGTTTCAGGGATTCTCAATTGTTTCACTGAAGGACCCAGATTTTACAACACACTTAAAGTGGCAACCCAGCATTGTTACAAATTGGCTTATTTTTTAAAACATTGACATTTTAAAAACAACAACACTAATAGCATTATTATTATTATTTGTATTATTATTACATAATTTTAGATATACTTATCTAATATATAATAAAATATATGATACCAATAATAATAGATATGTGCATGGTAATATATATATATATATATATATATATATAAAATGTCTTTTCAATCCTACTTATTAAGTATTGCTGTATTGCTTTTGAGCATATATTCTATTCTACTTTAAATGCTAATTAAATTATATAATGTATTATATTGTAATATATTATATTTCAAATGTACAATACATTTTTTTAAATGAATATTTATGATTTAATTTATTCATTGCTTCACTGTACCTGTCAGTCAAGATATGATTTCCTATATGATGTATATATATATATTTTGCACGCTCTAATTGCACTGATATTTTACACATTATTACCAAAGCATATGAAATTCTCATCATCTCTCGTGCTCCTTCTCTTCCCCTTTTAAGCCCATCTTTGTGTCATATTGATGGAAATGAACTTGAGAGTTTGCTAATTGCGCTTGTCAATCCCATCTAGGCAAAGCTGAAAGACATGGGCTCCCAAACACTTCATCAGTCTTCATTAATATTGAAGGGTGCTGTGAAAACGTCTCTCCGGTCACTGCTGATCTAACGCAGCACATGTGAAGCACTACAGACATTACCATTACTGTACTTTATTATGCAATTATAGGAATTGAGAAACCCTACTGGAACTGACTTTTACTCTGTTACGTCACCAATGCAAAAAATACTCTTTTTTTACCTATATACAATTTAGTTTAGACCTTCAAAGTACAATCAGTATTTACAACACGCTTTACTTTTACTAAAATAGGACATTTTGTCCATTTCGTCATAAATTATAGGGTATGGTTGTGTAAAGAAATTCCATCAACCACAACTCAGTCTTTTATTTAAAGCAATATATAACCTCCGCTAAAGAAGGACAACCGTCAATGAGCAGCCTGTAAACAACAATGATCAGGCTCTATTACTAGGCAGCAGACTGTACAGTAATTTACTAGGTCATTGAAAAAAAAGCCGCCAATGAATCATCTATTTCTAAACAAAACGTATTTCTTTTAAAAAACTTTGTATTCTCTTGAAGTTTATGGAAGTAAATTGTAGCTCATCTTCATAAGAATTAGTCGCATATTCTCAGGGTTAAGTAGAGAAGCGAGTATTCACAACCCACACAACAACGGCTGCTTAGACAGTATTTGCCAGGAAAGTCATCCTAAATGTTCTCTATTCCAAGGTAAGTTTTATTTGAATCAATATTTAGAGTCAGCAAACAAATAAGAAGTTTATAAGAAGTGGAGGTGAATGTTTCTGACAGAAGCAACCTTCAGCCCAACCAAGCTCAGAGACGCCTCAGGCAGCGAAAAACAATCACATGGAGTTTCTTTCCCTCTGCGAATGTTTTATTTCGAAATTTATTTAAAAGCAAATTGTATGGTAATTTACCCAGAATTGTATTGTAAGTCTACATTGATAATAATAAAAGCTGAGCAGCAAATATTAAAATTATTTCAGAAAGATCATGTGACACTGCAGAAACGAGGAAAAATTCAGTTTTGTCATCACAGAAATCAATTATATTAGCTCAGTATGTATGTATTTGAAAGAACTACTGACATTTTTAGAATGACGTGGCTTTTTGAATATACTACTAGCAACGTTTTTATAGGCTCCTGCTGCAAATCTGCAAAATGTCACTAATAGCGGAAGGCCGGTGACCCTTTAGCAAAGTCACAGCAAAGTGCCAAAAGATTACTCCCGATCACTTCAGTTTAGGATCTGAAAACTATTCTTGGAGCATCGTTGTTTCTGGGAAGCTACTTGAACTGACTAAAACCCAAAACATGAGAAAATGGGGAAAAATGCATAGAAAGAAAGAGACGTGAAATTAAAAAGAAGAATGCTTCTGGTCCCTGTCAGGGTTCCATAGCAACACCGTATCTAGTAATATTTCCAATCAGACCTCGCACTCTAGGCACTCTGCAGTATCTAATCTTCAGCCTAATGACATGCTGCCTTGTGGAAATATTTACGCTTTCCTCTTGGAAATGATAACCGGTTATTAACTCTATATCGGCTCATTAAATTCTGAACTAAGCATTTAATGCATTATATGTGACGGAGGGCCAAAAGACTGCCTAATCAAAAATGGTGGATCATTGCAAGAGGGTGTCAGTAGCTAGATTTCCCTCCAAATATTTGGGAAAATTCTACCAAAGAGAATGCAAAACATTGCACATTAGATAGGATCACCGTGTTGTCTTTTTATCCAGAGAATGAGCAAAAATGTGCCCAAACGGTGAAAATCTGTTTTGCGAAAAAACTTTGTATTTGTATTATTATTACATAATTTTAGATAGACTTATCTAATATATAATAAAATATATAATACCAATAATAATTAAAATAATAGATGTGTGCATGGTAATATATATATATATATATATATATATATATATGAGCGAATATCGAGTGTTTAAATTCAGGTTTTCTTGCCGCAAATTGAAAAGGCGCATAAATGCCATAGAAACCCAGCTACTGTCCACTTGGACTGAATGACTATGCAAAACATCCAACCCTGGGATGCAATGTAACCTTTGCCTTTAAAAGAGTAATGTGGAAATTTTAAGAGGGTAGAATTACAGTTATTCATCACATTGCGGGTTTAATTCATCAGCCCTGAAGGCACGAGAAGATGAACTCTGTTTACCACTAAAGCTATTCTATTCTGGCTGTTTTGGAAGTGGCCATCAATCTCCAGCTATCTTTAAAGAGGAAAGCATCAGTTTCAATCACCCAAGAGACGGCTAGTCAACTGTCGAAAAGATTTCTCTTCCCCTCGTTTTTGTCTCTTCAAGGTGAAGTTTTCCCCAACTGACGGAAAACCCTGGGGAAGCGTGATATTAATGTTTTAAAATATTAAAGATCCTACACAAAATACACATGTGACTCTACCTTTTGCCCCTGCTGTTGTTCTCAATTAACAAGTTCAATTAACCTGTGCAACTGTGTGCCTCTAGACACTTCGAAACCTCATTGGCCTACAATGATGGCAGTCTAAATCTTAAAGTAATTTTCACGGCACAATACGATCCCCTATGGTGCGGCGAAATAAACATGAACCGGAATTGTTTTAAGATTGATGTCTAAGCTTAGAATGTGTTCTTCTCCACAACCATTATCCCGTTGAGCCTGAGCAATAATATGACTCAGTTTATCAACGCTTTTACTTTGATACCAACAATCGCATTGGCCAATTACCTCAGTGGGACGCCAATGTTTGCCCTGCACAGTTGCACGGTCTTCCTGACCTGCAGGGTGGTGTTGTGTGTGTTTTCAACTCATCTAAAACAGATTCCAGAACAATTAGTAATGCAGAAACACTCTATGGAAAAACTGATGGACCTGCGGGGCTGATATCAGATGGGACAACTTGAATTGTTCTGCACTGTTTAATGAAGTGAGCTCACTAAGAATAGTGGCATAGTCTATTTATAACTAAATATCCTTGTACCCCATTAATTCAAATGCAAAGCTGACAAAAAATAGATTTGTGAATGCACTAAAATAATGAATCAGTGACCAATTCGTTTTTGTTTTTTGTGGACTATACACACTTTACACTTTGTGGACTTTTGTTGTACACACTGATTTAATACAAACAAGCAACTCACTCATGAATTGCTACTTCAGTGAATAAGAATAATTCAGAATTTATTATTACTATTATCATTATTTTCTGGTCTTTGCTCTTTAAGTTAATTTAATAACAGAGCAAGTTCAATTAGCATAGCTTGAACATATGTGACCCTGGACCAGTCATAAGTGTTAATTTTCCAAAATTGAGATTTATATATCTTGTATATCTATACATCTATATTTATAGATCTGAAAGCTGAATAAACAAGCTTCCCATTGATGTATTATTTGGATGGATAGGGCAATATTTGACAGAGATACAACTATTTGAAAATCTGGAATCTGAGGGTACAGAAAAATCTAAATGCTGAGAAAATCACTTTTAAAGTTGTTCAAATGAAATGATTGATCTTATCAATGCAAAAATCAAAGAAATTGACTAATATCTTCATGTAGCATGATCTTTACTTACTATTCTAAGGATTTTTGACAAAAAAGAAAAATCAATAATTTTGACCCATACAATGTATTTTGGGCTCTTGCTACAAATATACCCCAGCGACTTAAGCCTGGTTTTGTGGTCCAGGGTCACATATATTATATTGCCTAACATGGCAAAACCAACCTATTTTAAGCTACACATCTCATCTACAACACACCTAAAATTTCTTATAAATTATAAATTTCTTATACAAGGGATATTAACCAGCAATGTGGAAGTTCCTGGAAAGGATCAATAGTCACGCCTCAGCACACTATATTTATAACTATGTTGTTCCTGAAGAAAAGATCACTGACTTTTCTCTGACTACCCATTATCCTCATCATGGCATGAGCTGAAATGTGGGAGATGGGGCTATTGTGATGGGGGGAGGTCGGACTTTCGTTCGATCGTTTGTTTTCATCACTAGTGGTACTTCAGTCACGAACAAACCACTTTCTAATCTTATAAATGAACTAATCATTCTCATTGCATGCACTTACAACTCACAAAGATCTCTCTCATCTGAGTTGCAGGATTGCTTTGGTTGCTTTTATCTGACTTCAAATACTACAGCATGAACAAATAGCATAGAAGTGCAGACTGTGAAGAAGCATATCTGGTTGGACTTACTCAATAGATATGTGCTATGTTGGATGCCCTATACTTACAGTAAGTGTTTTGAATAAGAAAGGACATAAGTGTATCAGTATATTAGCATACTACTTTTACTATTTCTGCCATATACTTTAAGCTAAAAAAAAAAAAAAAATATATATATATATATATATATATATATATATAAATATAAATATAACATTTAGAGCAAAATCAGGCAAAAATAAAGTGGCAAATGAA
>JAUMHI010000049.1:1133115-1157631 GCA_032359435.1 Enteromius unitaeniatus
TATATATATATATATATATAAATATAAATATAACATTTAGAGCAAAATCAGGCCAAAATAAAGTGGCAAATGAAGCAAGGTGTTGTTTCAGGAGTTCTAAATAGCATAAAAAGTCATAAAAACAGTTTCTAACCAACACTGGCACTCTTTTTTAAGATTAATACAGTCTAATGTATAAATCTCTAAATACAAACATCTTGACCAGAAAGCCAAATAGCAACACTAGCAAAAGTATGGTCATATTTAGCATGGCTGTGTGAAATAAAAAAAAATTTTAATTCCATTCATTTCAATAGTTTCTTTAGTGGACCACTTTTGTGATCTTAAGTGATGAATGAAAATAACTTTGCTGCAAGTATATCAAGGCTTTTAGCAGAGTAAATGAGACATCTTGTTTGGAGAAGGAACTAAACAAAGTGGGACAGGTCATTTGCGAAGGAAATGAACACACAATCTCATTTGTGAACAAGCATCTACAATCAATGCCCTACAAAATCCAAGACTCCCTGTGGAGAACCTGTAATAACTCACACAGAGTACTTACCCTAAGAAAGGACAGGTCACGACTGCGATCGATGCTGGTGATCTCCAGGTTACCCATCACCACCTCGCAGTTCTCATAGTATTTACGAAGGGTCCGATACTGCTGGTCCAGGTCTGATAGAGTACTCAGTTTATTCTCTGTGCCAGGGCATACTGCAGAAAGAAAAATAAAGAAATGAATAAAAGACAGAAATTGCATTCTGATGGTGCAAACAACAGATGCAGGAACTGCTTGTCCAGCAATGCAATTCAATCAGGCCTGAAGTCCCAGAAGCCTCTAAGACAGACAAGGAGCCTCCAGCCCCAGACGGACAACTTGACAAGTAATTAAACAGAGCCATTTCTGCTCATCAAACACCTTGCACCAATCAAAGACATTTGCCATCTGTTGCTTCAGCTGGCATTGCCTTTGAGCCAAGACTGTAACCCTCCCTCTCACGCCTCACTGAACCACTGTCACAACATCCTCGAGCACATCCACGCCTATCCCATGCCACCCGCTCTGTGGCCGCCAGAAAGACAGACCGAGAGAGAAAGCCAAGGAGAGTCAGCATATCCATTATAACACCATATGATGAGACTAACTGACAATGCAGCTGTGTATCTTCCTATTATATACAGTTACAGTTGTTTGAGAAATGTATGGTATGCTAGTTTCTTAACATGCAGCAACAGAGAACTTATTCATCATGTGCTCATTACCACAGAATAAGGGTAACATAAGTCCCGCTTTATGTAGAATAAATCTAATTTTTCTAGGCCACATCTGCAAGCTTTCATTTTAAAAGGAATATTTGACCCACAAATCAAAACTTTTTTAGCACCCTATGACTTCCTTCATTCTGTGTCACTTTGAAAAGTGTTCTTTTAACCATCCGTAACCACCAGAGGTAAACTTCAGAAGTTTTGTGAACTAGCTCCAATGATTCTAGAAAAAAAAATGCTTAAAAAAATGATTTGTTCACATTTTAATTTCTCTTATGAACATACTGGGAACTAGATGTTCAGAATTTCAGTGAATCGTGATTGTAATTTTATTTTAATTAGTTATACTGTATCATTTCAGAATTTTCTAAAATACAGCACATGATTTTATGAGGTTGCATTTAAACCCTTTTAGAAGCTTTAAAGTGGTCAGAAATACTACATATTTATTAATTTGAAATATTTTTAGGATAAAAAGTTATATACTAAATGCATTGAAAGTAAATATGATAAATTCAGATTTTATGGGTTTTTTTGCATTTAAACCTCAAAAGTTTTAATTATAGACGAACACATACTGTAACCATTCAGGGTCTCTTAGATTCATCAGTAAAAAAAAAAATAGATAAATTATATATTTTGAGAACAATAAGACGAAGGGGGAAATCTGAAATAAGTTGAGGTTAGGTGTTAAACTTAGGTGTTTTCAATAACCTTTAACATGCATTAGAGCGAAGGAGGTATTATGAAAGAAGCTTAGTGGTAATAAACATTTATTGCACCCTCAGGGGCTCCATTGTGAGATTACAGGTGAATTGTGGGATATAATTTTGTTAGGGAGGAGGTTTCATTCTATACCATATCTGACAGCTAACCCACTTTTAAAAATGCCACCAACATCAAAATCACAAGGGAGGCAAAATATCACAGATTGAGCCACAAAAAACATGTTCTGCCAAACAATGGAAATAAAATGATATCAGAATGTTGATTTCAGAGCATTTTTGAGCTTTAACAACCTGAAATTTAGGGGAGGTGCTGTATGTTTCTACTATGCTCTTTACACGCACTCCTTTCTTGCTTAGGCGTAAAATTGTACTTCTAAAGATAAGTCAAAACTGTGGGAAACTTTGCTTCTATCATTATTGTAGCATGCGTCATTTCTCTGGTTCAATGAAAAGGTAGATTTTTCCTTCAAAACTATTTATTGCAATGTTCATTATGTTGTTTTACAGTCGAGTCATTTCGCTTATTAAATGACTTTTTTCAAATGAATGAAAGCTGTGCATCTTTGTGGCCAAAGGGGATCTCGAATTCGATAAATGTAGAGCCTGAAGTTCACTAAAGTCACTAAATTATCACCGGTATGTGCATGACTGTGTGTGACACAGGATCTGAATATCAAGGATGGGTGGCTAATAGCCGTTAATGTTAAAGCTATGCCAAGTCGCCACGAATAAAACCGTGCATGTGAAACGGCTTTGGCGTGCTAGTTGCGGTATACTATGCAAACAAGCTAACGTTAACTAGACAAGTAATAGTTTAATCGCCAACATAGCAGATTCATGCAAAGTAACATCGGTAATCAGCATTTTTGCCACAGTTAATTTATTAGCGAATGGCAGTGGGCCAAACCACTGTGAGGAAGGGGAGGAGGAACTATTGGTTTGTACTTTTGCACAATTATTTTATATATACATATATATTTTTCATATAGACCGTGATATTTTTAGGATTTTGGTTGGGGGGGACACACCCCTCGGATGGGTGGGATTTACACCCATGCTTTCTTGTAAATAAATCACAGCTAAACATCACTTGACATCATGGATGTACTTGACTCATTGATTGCACGCTTTTTTTTGCCATAGGCCGCAGTACGATGAAGCACATCTGCCTACAAACCTCCTCATTTGTCTTTTTCAATAAAGAAGACAGTCGTGCTGGAGATGCTGCCCCACAGCAAACCTCATCTCTGGTGCACACAAATAAATATTTCCAGTTTATGCCTCTTACTGCAGCTTGATTGGACTGCCTCTTGCATTTTGTTTTGTTTTTTTGGATTATAAATGATAGATTAGCTCTATAAATCACTTACATTTAAGTAAGCACTAAAAAATAACACCAGGAGATGCTACTTTAGATGCTAATAATACATTGATTGATTGCATTTTAAATACATTTACAACATCTTCACCCATCCACAAGGTTGTGTGTCTATAATGCCTTAAAATGCTGCCTTCATAAGCAGCTTACAATATTTTGGACCAGAGTGTCTAGTAATGAACAAATGCGTGTGTTAATATGAGCAATTTTCTATCACACTTTTTGAGTATGTGAGCAAGGTACCCCAAAGGTGGCATTATTTCTTTCACAAAGAACAGGATTGAAAAAATTGGACATCTTCAGTGAGAGAATAGAATATGAACACCTTTTAAGCTCAAAGCCTTGAATATTTTCAATTTTTCATGTATTTTTGCCGACATATTGTGTTTGCAGAACAGATTTAAAGACCTCTGCAAAAAAAAGAAAAATCAATTCTAGTTTGAAACAAACAGTTTTAACACACAGACAGAGTTGATGTTGCTTTGCAGCGTCTGTAGTCTTACAAACAAACAAACAAACAAACATCGAGATTGAAAAAGGGCAGTTTTGAAACATTTTTATTTAGTCCTAATGAATTAATTTTCTTACTACAGCGTGCTGAAGCATACCTGATTCAATCCCACCACATGTCTAATGCATTTCATCAAAGAAATAAAATGCTCTCTTTCCTTACTCAGTCACAGATACACAAACAAAACTGTTTATCATCCCCCATAGTTCGAACTCCTGCCGGCCTTGCATTTGTCAGGGAGGTGTGTGTATATCCGACATGACCGGAATACATAAAGCACTTCCTTATCATTGTGAAAGATGCCTTTAGAGCTGCGTCTGAAAGATCCAGCCAATGGGAATTTAAACAGGAGAGTAAACGCATGATGGGAAATCTAAAAAATAATTAAAAACAAAAATTCCTTTATTATTCACTCACCTTGAGAAACATCTAAAATGTGAGACTTAACCCCGATTAAACCTTCTGAAAACTGTTTTTGTTATCTAGTTTGACAAGGGACCAAAATATTTGCCAGCGCACAAACAAAACAGCATTTTTATATCATTTTAGTTTCATATCACGCCCACTAATAAACAACTTGCCATAAACATGACCTC
Source organism: Enteromius unitaeniatus (assembly GCA_032359435.1). NCBI lineage: Eukaryota > Metazoa > Chordata > Actinopteri > Cypriniformes > Cyprinidae > Enteromius > Enteromius unitaeniatus. The sequence continues at coordinate 1,137,577 of JAUMHI010000049.1, forward strand.
CATTCTCATCAATTCCGACATCTCTTGTATATTTATAAATATTCTCATAGGAATTAAACACTCCTCTATTAGTCAAAGTATTGCGCAAAATGACTTCATCAATGAAGAACGGGGGTTTATTGAACACCGATATAAGCACGAAAAAGAAGTCGGAATCTCTGAGGCTTATTGGACCCAAAGCAATGGCAGAAAAGGTCATGCCAATAACCGGCGACTCATTGAACTAAATAAAGTTGCAAATGTCACTTCCTGAGGTAAACATGGTCAGTGCATCGGCTTAGAGGACGTGAGCTGATTGGAAGATCAGAGGAGCCGATCACTGGAGGGGAATGGTGATGGTGTGATCCACCGCAGTCAGGTTTTGTCGTCTGTTAAGAGGGCATCTGGTGAAGGACTAAATGGTAATAATGACAGTCGTGATTGCATCTCTGCGTGACAGGGCTACGGTCCGGTAACCGTGTCCTCTACCGTCCCAGTCACTAGTCTACGGGACTGCCTTCTCCATATGGGACCAGCTGATATTAGTATCATAAACACTTTAGCAGGCTGACTCGGCCGACTGAGCATTGGAGCTTTGAACTCGCCTGTGAGGTCAGGACACAGTGACATTAACAATTGTCCGAAGGCTTGTGCACCTATAAATAATAGGTTTATTGCTCTCTGAAGCACCCGGAGAGACCATTTATCAAGTAAATGTCTCATGAAATGATCATGAAAATAGTGTCAGATTCACCAGAGGGCTCAGATTAAACTTGACTTAAACGTTTTAAACTGGTTTTGACTGGATGCCGTTTAGCTGTCAGCCTAATTTTTGCTCTAACAGCATATTGTGACAGTTCAGCCAAAAATGTTCACTCAGAATCATTTAGTCAAAAGTGATCATTCTGTCATTCTTTACTCACTCTCATATTGTTCCCATATGAATATCTTTTTGCCAAGAAACACTTTTTTTTTCTAACACCCTGGCTTCTCGTGCATATAATACAAATAAAAAGGGACAAAAACATCATTAAAAATCGTAGTAAATAAAATAACTAAAAATGGTCTTTAAAAAATATATATATTATTTAAAAAGTTGTTTGTTTGTGTATTCATTTATTTGTTTAGAACAGATATATGGGCTGTGTGTATTTTTTTTTAATTTTGGTGTATTATCCCTACAAAAATAAATAAATAAATAAAAGCAAAAATACAATTGATAACCAGACATCTATAGTATTTATGTTGGTGAAAGGGATGTGGGCCTATTTTAAGAGGGATGTTTCATTCTGAGTCTGTCCCCAGTCCATTTGTTCCTGGCCTCCAGGGTGTCCTGGAAAAGGACAGCACAGTCTGAAAGCAAACAGGCTCCTTTATCTCTCTTGCTTTCTCTTTTCGAGGTCTCAAAATGTGAAGACAAAGTACTGGAGTTCAAGGTGTTCTCATTCGAATGAGCTGTGCTGACCACAGTCAATGCCTTATTACCCATAATCCCAACCACCGCCTCATTGAGACCAGACAGAGAAAAAGACACATACTAAATTCTACAAAAAGAATGTATTGGAATGGAAACTGACAGGAATTTTAAGAGATTACACTTTTATTTATAGCATTTGCAGTAAGAGTAATTTTTAATAAGTGTTTTTTTTTAGTTTATTAGTCTATTACTGTAAAGTGACCTGTACTGTATAAAGCACTACAGAAATAAAGTTGATTTGATTTCACTTTAGTTTTAACTTGATCAGCAGGACATCTATGACAGCGAGATTCCTTTTAGGAGCCATACACACATACTGAGACACAGAGACTGCTTTAACCAAGGACATGCCCGTATCCCCATCCTCCAATCTCACGGAGGCCCAAATCCTATTTTTGGTGATGTTGATCGTGTCATAAATCCATGTCATCCGCTAATAGCAGGAATATTTATTATCACAGGCCCATCACATGGAGGCCGAAAAACCAAAGACATTTAATTTGCTGCTGTATGGCAACTCTCAGTGTTTCAGAACACTAGGTCATTGGTAATTAGAGAGTGCAAGAAATGTGCTGACAGCTGGTAGCTGGAAGTTTCAAAAAAAGTCTGTGTGTCTGAGGAGCACTTCTGTTCTGTTTTCGGCATTCTCTTGGGCTGGACTATCTGTGCAGACATCTGACGGGTGTGACTGAAGCCCTTCCTAATGGCTTTTACAGCACATTTACAGCAGAGGCGCCCCCGTCATCAATTACCCCCCTGCCTGCTCGGAGTGTTGCGGTGTATCCTTCATGCGGGAGGCTATCTCATCCCTTCACGTGGCCTGTGAAATGAATCTTCATCTCGTAAGCGAGCACTCCTCATTAATTACAGCGGCTTGAGCCTCCAGCTCCGCCCCCCTCTCCTGTTTCTGTTATTAAAAAGGGGTAAGGATTTCTCTGGATATTTTGTCTCAGGAACGGAATGTACACAAAAGCTGGAAGGGGAAATGGGCATCATCAACTACAAGGGAAAAGGAATCTGATGTGTGTGTATGTGTTTGTTTGTATGTGTGTGTGTGTGTGTGTGTGTGTTCTGATAAAGAGGAGGAGGCAGAGAATGAATAAACGGTCCATCAATGCTTATTTGGGGCTTCCAGACTAACTTCTTGGCTAAAAAGAGGTTAGTGGCTCCCTAGTTCCAGATCTGCCACGGCAGAAAATATCCCAAAGGTAACACTTTTTTTTTTCATGCAGAAGCAGCTTTTCAATATAGCCAAGTTGAATATACAAAATCATTATTTTATGTCACAATACCTCATTGTAGAAAGCAACTACAGTAGATTTATATATAGGAAAATGTGAATGATATCCAAACCTTGCCGCCATAAATGCCTTGATGGCTGCCATATTATATATGTGTGTGTGTGTGTGTGTACATATACATACATACACACACATTATATATATGTATGTGTGTGTGTGTATATATACACATATATATATATACACATATACACATATATATACATATACATATATACACATATACAAAAAGGCAACACATCAAAAACAAAACAAAACAAAGCAAAATAAAACAAACAAACATTTCTCATCCCATTGACAGTACAGTATACTAGGTTACTACTGACAAGGCCTTCAAAATGAGATGTACAGAATCCCCGGATCGTGACGCCATGCAGAAATCCTTGTGCTACCACAGCACTAGACGAGCTGTTAGCTGTAACACTAATCTCTGCGATCCATCACTGTAGACCAATCATGACAGGGTGGGCTGTTCACCTCATTTCTCTATTCATCTGTCTTACAGCTTGCAAAACTGGGGTCTGACCACATAACATTTCTATTCTCCACTCAGGCTAATTTTATCTGCTTGCCCTCGTCACGGTCGTATGACATCATCTACATAAAAAAAAAAAAGTTTGTATCTCTATTACATTAAAGTTCCAGTAAAAAAAACAAAAAAAACATCTGTACCTAGTAAAGCGGTCACTATGGCAGATTTAAACAGAAGAGTGAAGTGCGATCATCTCAGTTACTGCATTGCAGGGTCACTGCGTCATTCGAAACTCTTTTTAAATTAAATTAATAAAAAAAAATCCTGAATTTGCTACTGCAATTCGAATTTATAGAAATACATATGAAAAATAATTACTGTTTAATGAGGTGTGTTCAATGTTCTGTGGGTGTGGCCAACCTAATTTAAATCCCAACTCATGAAGTGAAAGGAATACAATTTTAAACCTTGCAGGAATAAAACATACGACTCCAAGAAAAAATATTCCAGAATCAGCAAACTCCCATTTTCCCTCAGTGCGCTCTTTAATGGAAGGCAGAAAATGGATGAATGACTCTAGCATACATCACAACCTGCCTGAAGGCCCGTTTCACATCATAGCCGTGAGCCTTACGTGTAAGAGACATCATGACAGATGGGTTGGGGGGTTATGCAAACGCTTTAATGAAAGCAAGATCGCATCGGTATCCCTGACCTCTTCCATCATGAACATGTAGCGTCAGCGTGGGATGACATTAGCAGCCTGAAAGTGCAGAATATCACTCTATCTCTGAGACTTTTACAAGCCTGAGCTCTGGATGTTGGCTGTTTGCTTTTAATTTGTGTAGGCCTGTCTTGATCATTATGCCTTGAATCGATTATAATTCGCTTTAATGCTGCACAGAGGAATGTAAACTGCAAGTGGTTGGCATTTAGAAAGATATACAAACACTCAGTCAATGCGGTCATGGTAGGAACAGCAATAGAACTCAACTGAGACGCCAATCCACACTTACATCAGGGGTGGGCACAGATTCAAACTGTAAAAAAAAAAAAGAAAAATGAGGTGGGTTGGGCTGGCCATTTGATGAAGAGCAGGGCTATCTTTATGAGCTATCAGAGACATGAAGGGAAAATACTGCTCTCTCCGATTGCTTAGCAATGCACGTCTCCACTTACACTACCACTGAGATTCCTGCTCAATATTTTAGGCTTTCAGACAGTGATCCTTGCTTTATGTTCCACCTTGGTATCACAAATTTGTGCTTCCCAAACAAACTGACTAGTATATTTCCAGTTAACAAGTCAAATGCGTATACAGCTGGTTTGATTATTTTCAGATCTGATTTCACTTGATTACATATGGAGTGTGAACAAAACTGCAATTGCTTTTCACAAACTGGCTTGAACTGGTTTATTTCAAATCATTTAGGGTTAACCCTAACACTGCTGGAATGGGTATCAATTACATTTCATTGAATCAATTCAGTTTTCATTTTGATTTTGTTTAAATCAGTTCTAGTTTTTTGGGGTATACTTATAACCCTCAACCTGCTAATACCATAAATTAAACATGAAAGTGTTTCAAACTACTTCAAACAGTGACTTCTTTTGAACTATTTTTTTTTTTAAAGAAATTAATTACAAGAGTCTTTTTGTTTTTGAATCAGATCACACCAGTCATAACACAAGTTCTTGATTAACTAAAAAAAACTCTTCATGCTGTATCTGTCTCTTAACAAGCACTCATTTGTGAATCAGACTATACTGGTCATGTTGCACTTTTTTGAGTCACTAAAACAACTGGATCGTAAGTATATTTTGTGAATAAGGCTACACTCTTCATGCTGCGCCAACTTAAGTCACTAAACAAACTACTAAATAATTTGTTTGTAAAAGAGGCTATGCTGTTTATGCTGAATGTTTTTAATTCACTAAAAAGAATTGGTTCAAAAGAATCCTCTGGTTGTGAGTCAGATTCAAACAGAGTCAGCCTTAACACAGTAGCTTATTTTGCACTACTTACAATCAATCACATTTAATACAGAACTCACATTCTTAATTCAAGTAAAACATGATATTGAAACACTGATACAGGCAATTTCTAATTAGATACATCACAACAGTGTTTTTTTATGTATGCAGTTGAGTGGATTAGTTATAAGGATAATTAACAAAGCATTAAGCCAAAAAAAAATCGATATTTTCATTCAGACCTACACTATTGCTTAATGTACAGTTATGACGTTGGCTCAAGCAGAATGCAATGCCATCTGGTGCCACCAGAGGTGCATACATTTCAAACTTCACCTTTCATTTTCACATTATACCTTCATGGAGTGCGCAAACAAGCGCATCAGCTACCGATCCTGAAAATGGAAATTTGACAGTACAATCTGTATCTCGTATCTGTATCTACAGCCAAACCTAAGCTTTATAAATTAACTCAACAAGGACAGAGCCGCTGAGGGACTATGGATGCGTTGTTATTGTTTGAAAGTGTTCATTACCACACCACCACAAAGAAGCTGCAGGTTAAAGCAATTATAGCCTGGCCTTTGTACGTGCTGAATTGGAGAAATGCTAATTTGACATGTTATTACAGCCCAGCCAAAACATCCCCGCCAAATATACCCAGGCAATTCCCTCTTCTTCACACTCAGCATTGGTGTTGAATTGCAGGAGGGTTGTATAGGTGATAGTAATGCAGGTCGAACAGACCCACTACATCTCCGTAACATCGGTAAAAGCTACGCCGGGCCAATTGTGTCTGTTTGGAAGAAACGGAACAAATAGGCTATGTGGTGCAGAAAGAGGATGCTATTGAACACAATGGAAAGGAGTGAGAAGTCATTAAAGCATCGCAAACCAAAGGAGAATGGGTTTAGCGTCCTCCATTTGAGCTAATCAACCATTTCTGAGAGTTTCAATCCAGTTCTAACCTCTACAGGTTCAACTGTTGTAACCAAGTTCTACTGCAACAAGAAAAAAAAATCAAATTCAGACCTCTTATGCACAAGTCAACCAAGGAGGTCCTGTGAGTCTAAGGTGTTCTCGAGTGTCATCTCAACCCAGGACAGACAGGAGAAACGTAGCACTCATCCCAGAGGTTCTTTTGGACTGGCTCTAATTTGACGTCTCCTCCTGAGGCTCACTGGTTGTGTTCATTGAGAGATCAGGAGCTGCTAATTGTTTAATCTTCAAGGAGGTCAGTCTCCACACTTGCACAAATTAGCCCTGAGCTCGGAGCCATGGGAAATTAGGCCCCGGGCTTCTTTTCTGGTATGGAAGCCACTTCCACAGCAAGAACTGACTGTTTTCACTTTGTTTTCGCATTTTCTGCTTCCTTCCATCTCGCTGACACTCCCTCTTGCTCTGTTCCCCCTCTCACTGTTTTCCTATCAGGAATCGATACATCGCCTGGGACACGAGAATGAAGATGAAAGCCAAGTTGATTTCTTGAAAGACCGTGTCACTACTAATACAAGATGAATTGCTTAACTCACCGCGAGGAAGAAATACAACCATTGATCTCGGAGGTGTTTGAGGTAATTGAATAGACTTACAGATCTCAGCTGGCAGCTGAACAGAGCAGTTCGCTTCGTGCGGCTTCCGATGGTGACGCAACAGCAAGGCCTTTCAAAGACCTCAGGGCACAGGGGTGTATGAGACATTTTACAGTGGCTCGATCGATAAAAGTGAGCTCAACATCTCATTGTACGCTAATATCTGGTGCTTTGCAATAATCTTGTGCTATCCTCACAGAAAACTTTGTACATTTGTAGATTGACAAACAAAAAAAATTCTGTATCTGATTCTGTATGATTTATAGGCCTTTTTTGAATTATGGGGACACTGAAAGTGTCCTTATTATGCCCTTGTCATGCCCATGTTTAAACCACATGAATGCACAGAGACACGTTTGTGTAAAATGGAAGGACTTTCCATAGACGTATTACTTTTATACCGACCAAGCAATGTTTTCTATTCCAACCAAACCGTAACCCTAAACCTACCCCTTACAGAAAACCTGTTTGCATTGTTGCACTTTCGGATAAGCATCAGTTGCTATTTTTAATCATTTATTTCCCTTGTTGGGTCCGCATTCTGGTCACCAAAATGTAAAAAATGCAAAACAGGTTTTGCTATCCATGTGGGGACATTTGGTCACCATTGTGTAGCACAAATAAGTACACACACACTTGTTGAAATACCGCACAATATAGAACGTTAAAATGGATTGAACAATTTGGTTACAGACTTATCATATTTCTAACAGAGTCTAAGGAATTATTTCTTCTGAAACACCACCAGAAACATATTAAACCACTGGGATTTATTCTCAAGAGAACACAATCTGAGAAGCAGAAACAGTAATTGATCTACATCCAATCTCACTGCAAGAGAAACCGCTGAGATCACACTCGAAGCGTGTTCAGTCTACTCAAAAAAATCAAAACAAAACTAATTAAACATTTTCATTTACTGACTCCGCAAATAAAATACAAACGGACACAAACGAATTTTAATCTTAGATTGTAAAGAATTAAAAGAAAGAAAAAAACAAGAAATGGTACCTAAATCGTTAATTTTAGCAACAGAAATACTAAAAGCTACAACTCAAATAAAAACAAAAATAAAACGGCAAAAACTAAAGTAACTTAAACAAATTGAAAGAAAAGAAGAAATAAATAGCAAATTCAAAACAATAATAAACCTGGATTTGATTAAACAGGTCACCCTCTCACCTTTACGCAAGACCTATTCGCATTCTCTATTATCAGAGCTTCTGTCAGAGCTGCCATGCTTCTGACCCATGAGCCCTTCAGCTCTTGGAGTTCAACTACAGGGAAACATGACAACCTGCAGTCAAAAAAAGTAGTTTAAGCGGAGTTCTTTAAATGTGCAGCCTTCCTTTCCAGAGGAACACTACAGAAAGCCCAGAGCAATCCAGGTCCAATCAACTCAGACAGGAGTGCAGAAAACCTCCTCACTGTAGAGCTGTCTCTGCAGCAGAAGAACAGAGGAACGGTGCTACTATCTGTAATGTCTTCTATTTAGAGTCAGACCTGCAGGAGGAAGTGTAAAAAAATAATAATAATAGCAAATTTGTCTAATGTTATTTTTATTGTTAAAGAAGACAAAAATACAGCTTTTTTTTTTTTTAGTTAGCCTCAAACCTACATGGTCTATTTGAGCAATACGTCTCCTTGTTTTAGAGTCCTAACCATGACCCTGACCAGATTCCACTTAACCAGTGGATTAATGACACACAGACTATGAGTTCTTGACACCTACAGTATAACATCTGCAACAAATTCCACTCATTTACAATCGCTTGCTGAACACCGCAACATTAATGAATCCTCAGTCCCTACTAACTAGAAGCAAACACACACACACACAAGTGTACCTGTAAGCGGCATGTGAGGGTCTAACCTGCGTGTGCCATAATTGTTATATACCCCTTGGCTCCTGGCAGTTATGCTTCCTGACGTCAAATTAGGCACTAATGAAAAACAAGTCACAACGAATAAAGCTCAAGCTCAGCAGACCCTCCATCTGCCATCCACCATAATGAAGAGACTCTGAGAGAGAACTGCAGGATGACTTTGGAAACGAGCGGCGGAGAGAGGCAGGGACGGAGCTTCCGTAGAGAGGGGGGCCGTCCGCTCCGTCTCTCACCGTTTCTCATTATACCAGCCCATACACTTCACATCTGAGGCTCACGCGGCTGCCAGAGGATGACTCAAAATGAAAGACTACGAGCTTCAACTGGTCAGTCTTTATAACTCAATTTCTTTAAAGTGGGTCGACATGTGCTCTGACCTTTTATCACTGTCATTACAGAGACCGCACGTCTGTACCCGAGCTTCAGCGGAGATATACCTGATCCCGACTGCAGTAACACACACGCTGCTACAAAAGCAGAACCGCATGTCGCTGTGTTTGTAGTGCTGACTAACTCATGATGCCTAACCAGAAAGTTGCCATTCTAGACACACATCACAGAGTCTATTTTAACCATTTCAAGCGCTTCATTCCTTTATAAGCAGCATTTTTCCTAAAACTTTTCTTAAACTTTCCTTCAATTTATTAGGATAGAGGATCATGCAGCTGTGAATTCAATGTATTACAGAATTTACAATATAGGACACCATTTTTTAAAAACTGTAATATTACATGGGTATATATAAAATGCAGGGGCGGACTTACCCATTAGGCAAAGGTAGGCAGATGCCTTGGGCCCCCAAAATGCTTTTCATGAGATGTGCATTAAGCACAGACGCGCAAATGGTTACGGTGTTCTGTCTGTGTGTCGGAGTTGAACGTGCTTCGTGTGTGTGTTGCTTGTAGCAAACCAAAATATCATGCATCTAAAGCTGACTGCCACACGAGCGCGAGGTGTCTCGGTCTTTCCCACTGCACACCTCTCTCTGTGTCTTCTCCGTTCAGCGAAACAGGCCCAGTTTACATTAGGTACGTTTTTGTTTTAAAAATCATAACTTTACGCGCCTATCCTGGCGTATTACACCCTCAGAAACTGACACTTTTGAAAACGCTGCAGACCGTGTTTTAGTTTGAAAACTCCGGGGAAGGTTTAACGCCAGTGTTTTAAAACAGATTTGCTTGTTTGATTTGATCAGATGACGATTCGATCACTGATCAGTCACTATTTTATGAAAACGGAAACACTAAGATACATCAATAAAAACATTTATTGAGAATTTAGCTGCATCAGAATACAGTACGTGGACACATTAGGCTATGTGTAGCCTAAACAGGTTTGTGTAAGTAAATATAATAAGTAATATAATAGTTTATAAAAGAAAAAAAGTGTCTGCTAAATGAATAAATGTAAATGTTAATGAAAGAATCCCAGTATAATATGTAGATGAAAACTGTAGAAACACTGGATGTAACTGTGGGGCACCTATGTGGGGCCACATATATATATAAATAATTTTATCATTCTAAAATAATAATAATGATATATTTAAAAAATACAAAATACAATTTTTTAATTATTTTAAAAAAAAAAAAAAAAAAAAAAAGATTTTAATATTGAGTTACTTTTAGGCTAAATTTGGCCAGTTGGTCGACATATTTTATTTTTGACAATAATTCAATCAGTTAAATCAATAAGGAGGTAAAGGAAAACAGAGCACGAATTCCTAGTATGGGAAACCTTACCTGGCCACATGTCATGTCCTTTCCTTCCCTTCCTTTAAGTTACTGTAGCCCTTTTATTAATGTAACTGGTTGTATCATTGTTAAGAATGAAATTTTGAAACAAAAAAGACATCATTCTGAAAATTAAATGCATTGATTACAGAATCTAATCAATCTATCAGAAGTCTACAACTTAATTTGCACTCCATATATTTATTGGATAATGTGGAGTTACCGGAAAATTAGTATACACCTTTAAAAATGTGCCTGAATTTCAGTGTATCACTTTTTTGTAAAGCATTATAACAGAATAAAACTGTTGGTCAAAGCAAATATCTAAACACCAAAATTCCGAAAATAAAACTGGGTAAGTGTCTCAGGTTTTTTGTGAAGCACTTCAACTGCACACAGGTTTTACCTTTTGTTTTTGAAGCCAGTGTGTTTTCTCTCTCTCTGTAGTTGGCCTGGGGCCCTGCCTCCCCATGGCCCCTGACAGTGCAGTAATATTATCTGAGTGCAGTGGCAAAGCCTTATTGCTTTCCTCTAAATCTCATTTGAAGGATACAATGTGTGTTAGAGATTAATGATTAAAATAATATTACTTGAAAATAATGATGGCAGTAAATCCATAGGTTCTAAGCTAACCTTGACGGATGCATCTGTTTTTTATTTGAGGAATGAAAACTCTGCACAATGTGACAGTTTTGTTTTTTTCCCCTCTCTCTATGCATCCCTCTTAGACAAGTACAGCAGAACTGGTCAGACCGAACGAGCATCACAGAGAGTGTGGCATGCTGAGAAGCCCCCTCATGGAAATACATGGAAGAAAAAGCAAAAAGAATAAGATGCTTTTGCTAAACTCTGCTGCACTTAAAAGTAAAAAGTTATAATTTGTTTGGTTTCTTCAATGCAAAAAAAAGGAAGAAACTGTTCTCTATAACACCTAATATGATGGCATAAATATCCGGGGCAGCAGATTTTATTTTATTTAATTTTTTTTCATTGTTCTAAAAATAAAGAAAGAAAAACATGGGGTTGGAAGGAACTAAAAACAAAGACATTGTGGGGAAATATAACCTCTTAAAACTTGGCAAAGGTAATTAAAGTGGCACATTAAAAAACTTAAAGCTCTAATAATACATCAAAAAATATATAATATTTATGTATATATATACACACATGGTTTTACATGAACTATTAAATGTTTAAGTTACTGGCGTCATAACTTCTACTAGCCAAAAACAAACAAAAAAAAAAAACATGGAAATGAACCATTTAAAATAATAAAATAATGCTTTGATATTTTAAACACTGAATACTGATATTTGAAATGCTATAAAATGAAAGGATGCTTTAAATGTAAAACTAAAACCGCCAGTAGGTGACAGTAAGTCACTGTTAAGCGAGTCATTGCGATTGAACTGAATCATTTGAACAGTTGATTCATTTAGGAAGTCTCTTGATATTAACCTAATAATATCTCTTGATATTAACCTATTATTTGTTAAAAAGACATATGTAACCATGCTAATTATTTGAAAGAAAAAACGTCACTCTTCGTATATGAAATGGTATAAATATTCTAATTTTCTGCCCCCTTATCTTGAATTATGTGATCATTAGTGCTTGAGCGCATTTAATGCATTCTTTCACTACATGATTCAGTCTAGTAATATGCATTAAGTTTTTTGCAATATACGCTATAATGTCATTCTGTCTCACAAGTTCAGTATTTGCCCTAACATACCTAGATTTGGCTTGCATAATCTTCCCAAAGACATTCATGAGTTAACAATTTACAAAAAGCAACCCGCCAAATTGGCTAGTGATTTGACAGCAATACCCGCAACAGCTGATTTTTAACAGCATTTGTCGTTTCAAACCCTGTATCTTGACCTAACAAAAGACGATAAACAATAAAAGTCGTTTTTTTTATTTTCCAATTCCAAATCTGAAGCTGCAATCTTTAATGGTTTAAGAAACTCATGTAAATCCATCCTAAAAAGTTGATGTTCTGCCTCACTACAACAGTCGACCATAATATGACCCCAAATGCTGTCCAACTGTGAACACTTCCCCAAAATAGCCACCACGCTCCTGCACTGCCAAATCTGACAGTGCTGTAATATGTGTGTAGGTGTGAGAAAAGGGCCAGTGTCTTACAAAACAATGTTTCTGAAGGAGGTGAAGACATATCATGACAACATTCCAAAAAGGCATAAAAATCACTTCAGCACGTTGTATAACAGACAAGAGTAATGTGTGTGAGAGCATGTTTCCACAGATGTTAGACTGGTTTCTCTTGCTGTGAGGAGATAAGTGATGTAAGTAAGAAGCGACAGCACACAGAAACAATAACCCTGGAGCAACCTGAGGTTAAGTGCCTCGCTCAAGAGCACAAAGATGAATGTGCTGCTGCAAACCATTACAGGACATCCTTCTGATTTTACCAGCCATAATTCGTATGGATTGAATGTATGAATGAATTAATTAATTTGAGTAAGTGAATGAATGGATGCATGAAAAAAAAAGAAAAAAGAATAAATGAATTAAACAATTAATACAATACTTAAAGTAAATGTAATTATTCATTCATCAATCTATTAAATGAATAAAGAAAAAAAAATTACCTTAATATTTAATAAACAACCTATGACTGATGGTTGTTCATATTTGAAATTCTCTAGAAGCCAGTGCTTTCTAGAAAATTCTGAGAGTGCAGAATCTGCACAGGTTTGTTCATAGCTAAGCATCCTAATGTTTGAATTACACAAGACCGTATGAGCCAGTACGGGTTCTGAAGTCTTGACTTCTGAGCAAGTTCTGTTCATAAAATCTCTCAGTAAGTAGATATGTGGGTACACTTGCCTGGAAGCCCTCACTCTATCCTATCATCAGGATACTTTATCAAAAGTAACAATGGAAAATGACAGGAGAAGGCAGAGACACACTGAGGCTTTTAATAAAGTAGTATAGTTTGGTTTCCCCCCACCTGGAATGATCTTTCTACACTGAGAATTAAAGTTTGGGATCTGATTAGCATAACCAAACACAAAAAACGCTAGCGGTGTGGAGATGGGCATCTAGTGCTGAATAAATCAGAGATGGTGAAAGGAAGGAAGAAAAATTTTTTCTCCGCTTCTCCTTCAGAATCTGTCCATGTACATTTAATATACGATACACCTCACTTACTATTACCTATTTCTGCTTAAGTAAATGCAACTTCAAACAGATTGAATTTTTAAAAATATCTAAATGCGATTGCTGAACGGAAGATAGATTTATGAGTAAACTCCCATAAACCAACCACTCAAGGCTGCTGCTTTTCCGAGTGAAAATCCCAGACCATTTTTTTTCCTCAGTGGACATGTCTTGTGTGATCATTGCATATGTGCGCATGCATGTGAGCGTCAGGCCAGGTCTCTATTAGTAGGTCATTGCCCTTTGAAGAGGCCGTTTTTTCTCAGTGGCTGCCTCCTCATTTTGAATGACATTTTAAATTTCAGGTGTGCACAAGGAAAACATTGACCTTTCTGCCCAGAGGCCCGTGGAATCGATAATCAAGGAATTAAGTGAATTAGTCAGCGCTAGCGCCGCGTGCTAACCGAGGAAGGGTGGAATAATGTTGAGGTGTAATGATAAACTCGATGGCTTGTGAGTAATGCTCCATCAAACGGCTGTCCACGAGTCACCGGGTCTCATGTTATTAAAAATCCTTCTTTATGTGAGGATTGCTCACCATTTAAAGTCTAGACATGTAAAGTGTTCGACTTAGCTGATTTCTACATCGCTGCCTCATTGAAGTGCCTGCTAATCACAGCACTCGTAGGTTGTTAATGAGAATGAACCGAATCTACGTTAAGCATCATTTCTACCCATTAAGTCTATTATTTAATTCAATAAAAGTGCACAAGCCTCACGGTGAGATCATGCTCGAGGGAATGAATGCGTTCCATCATTGAGAGACTAGAATGAATTAGTGCTAAATAGCAACATGGGTGCATTTCTTGGTCGATTTGAGTATTTTTACTATTTCTGTATGCTAATTTTGCATCTACATTTGCTTATTTTTGCAGAAGAGGCACAGAGTTCACAAACGGAAGAATAATCACTTTTGGAAACTCTAAAAGCTAGCATGTGCAGCCATTCTCATTTCTGTATTTTGTAATGAGTGGTAATGCGAAGAGTCAGATTCCATTTAAAACCAGATTGTCTGCTTTCGTTTCGCTGCCGCCAGCATGCCTTTGGTTGCTTTTTACCATTTCGTCTAACTTGCTTTCGAGAACAGCTTGTCACGAACCTCTCCGAAGAGGAGTCTTAATTGCTGTCTGAGCCCTGTTAAATGGCACGGTACATTAAGGCATTCATAATTTGCAAAACAATACTAAAACTCATTTGAAGAACGTGCCCTCCATCACATTTTGTGTGAGTAAGCGAGCAGCCAATACATTGGTGTAGGTGTGGAGGTATACTTCAGACCAAATGAGGTTACTGGGGCTCTCAAATGAGCATTTCTGACTGGTTCACTATGTGTGGGAGGTGATTTGCCTGAAAATTGGATGATAATGACACAGAGGAAATGCATTAAAGGGACAGATCACACAAAAATAAAATTTACTCATCTTCATCTTGTTTTAAACCTTCGGATTTTCCTTCTGTCTTTCTTTCTTTCTTTCGTTGAATACAAAACTAGATATTTTAAAGAACCTCATAGAGCTTACATGCATTAATATTCATTTATTTTTTTATACATGTTTTTGAAAGAAGTTTCATATGCTCAACTAAGGCTGCATTTATTTGATTAAAACACTATAAACAGTAATAATTGTTTCATATTATTCCATTTTTAAATAAAGGTTTTCTATTTTATTGTATTTTTAAAATGCAATATATAAGTGCAATATATAAATGCTCAGCATTCATTTTCAGAAATCCTTCTAATATATGCAATCAGTTGTTTTCATCTTTGTGAAAAACAGTAATACTTTTATACGGTTTTTCATTTAATAGAAAGTCCATGCTCTAACTTTGACCAACTGAATGCCATAAATATTTTAATTTTATTTTTATTCCTTTTTAGAGCTTAGCTAAAAAAACAACAGTCTGCTACCGTTGTATTAAATACAGCAGTTCAGACAGTTTTCAAAATGTGTAATATTGTTTAAAAACAACATGAGAGTGCATTATTCCTTTCAGAGGTTCTGATTTTATTGATACACTCATGAACGAGATTTCAGAAATGTAAAGCAGACATGAACAAAAGCTTTAAAAACAAAATAAATAAATAAAGCACATATACATTAATATTTAAATGTTTGTTTTGAATTGTGTACTTTTTTGTACATGTACGTACTGTATAAAAGATCATGTAAAATAAAAAAAATGCTTCAAACATTTTGATATCTACTTTTTTTTTTTTATAAATTATTGATACTGTTAAAACATCTTGTTATGGATCATGCAATCTGAAAAACGCCAGTCTTAATAAAAAAACATAAGCTGTATAGGGACCAATGCAAACATCTCTGTTCTATCTACCATTCAGTAAAACCAAGCTGGTATCTGATGCTTCAAGGACAAAATATCATAGTGCTGCTACTAAGGGAGTAGAGCGGCTGGCCAGGCAAAACATTTTAGAGCGCATCTGCTAAACCTCTACAGCTCTGGGAGAATCCATCTGGACCTGTCCAAACCAGCGCTGCTCTGATCGACCTCGATAAAAAACGAACTTGACTTGGAATTGCATCACATAGTGAATGGCGCCTTGTTTGTAAAGCCAAAATCACACTAAACCAACTCGCATCATTCCATTCCTCCTCCTTTATACTGGACTACGCTGAAGTTCAGTGAGAAGAGACCATTAAACACAGATCAGGCAGAGCATTGAAGCAAGAACCAAAATACCACATCACCAAGTTATTGACACAGTGGTACAGTGTTGGAAAAATAGCCAGTGATGTATGAAGTGATGTTCCCCTGATGATACAGGAGAGTCATGCTGTCAGATAAGCAACTGCAGTCAATAAAAGATGTTTGTGAAGGACTCAGAATCTTTGAAAGATTCACAATACAATACTAGCTTATTGTTCAATGCATATGGTACAGTATACTGCCGATATAGAGTCAAACGCATGCATTATGTAGCACTAAAAGCTTCAAAGTTGTGCAAAAACTTCTCAAGTATTGGCAACCCCTTCACACTAGTCTAAAAGGATAGCTCCATGCATAAATCATCTCTGAGTTACTAACCACATCTAAAACCACCCCTTACTGGTTTTCTGCATGCAAGTATGCTATTCTGAACATAGCTGTGAAAGTCCATTGATAGTTTAGTAACGTTAACAAGGGAATGATGGGTGTCTCTATCCACTCCAGACAGTGTTTTTACAGCTGGGCAGAGCCAATGTCATCGCAGACAGTCATTTACTAGCTTTCAACAGCTGTGAGCAGACAGAGGCCAATCGGAGACAAGAATCCATCAGAAACCAGATGACACCCAATGAATGCGGCCTCACAAATGTTTCCTTTATGATGATGAAGTCTTGAACAATGCTCTGGCTCATGTGCTGCACTACTCTTTATCCTGCAGCACCATAACTGTCCAATCAAACTGCGCTTCCCTCACGTCTGAGACCGAAACACACACAGTACCAGTCACAGGCTGGCTGATTCCAAACAGACCTAGAGTTCACATTACATTTTGTGTAAACTGCTTTTTCTATATATATAAAAAACAAACTACATGAAATAACCCATATTTAGCATACAAATCTTTACAGGTGGAGCTGTGGAAGGTGGGGGGTTTCTGAAGCCGCTGCAAACTGCTACAACGAGCACTAGTCATATACTGTATTTGAATGATGAGCCGCGAGCTCATTGGCAACTGACACAAGAGAGTACCAATCAGCTGTGCCATGTGATAATTATTAGGTCAGACCGATTGGACTTTGCTATCTAGATTTTCATGACAGAACTTTGTATATATAAGCAGTCCAATATACACAAAAATATATATGTACATATAAACATACATTACATTTTTTGTAAGATAAATGATATATTACATTAGTAATAGTAAAAGTATAGTTATTTCAATATCCACATTTAAAATGTCACTTTTAAAAAGGTTCTATCGTAGTTGTCATGAGAGGCCGTTGTGTATATTAGGCAGTAGGCTGCTGACTGAGGTTTTCTACATCAAATTGATATATGTTCAAATATTTCATACAGCATCTGTTTGGTCTGCAAGCACAAATCCCAAAGTAATCTAAAAGATCCTGTCAGCACCGTGGGACAAAATGTCTATAAGTGCTAAAATAGGATTAAAGCCAGAGCCGCTGAGCTTCCCTATTTATTACAGTTGATTGTATTGCAGCTATGCAGCAACTCATTTTAGACTGTACACAAGTGGAAGCAAAGTTTTCAGTAATATAAGATGTATTTGTAGATTTTATTTCCAATCACAAGTCTCTTTATTAAGAACAGGCCATTCCCTCTGGGATTCAAAGAAATTCAGTTTCACGACATCAACATGTGTCAACACAACACGCAAACTTTGGATTCTAGATAGAAAGACTGAGGGATACTTTCTACCCTGAAATGATGTGAACAAGAGTTTTGTGTCCATATACACAGGCCAATTGTTCACCATGGCTGTTTCTCATGGTCAGCCATCAGTTATGAAAGATTATTTAATAATTTCTTTTCTGCTCAAAGTTGAAGGTTCACCCCAAAACACAAAAAAGGCTTCATTCTTTCTGGTTAAAAACCCCCTCTCATGTTCATCTTGAACATGTTTTCTAAAGCTGCATAGAAGGCTGCATAGAAATAACAATTCCTTTCAGCATTCATTTTCTGAAAAGAAAAACACAAACCCTTTTAATCAGTAGTATAATATTTAATTGAATTGCATGTTATTTTTTAATCTGAGAAATTCAGATTAATGGTTAAACAGTACATTACCCACAATTTATTTTGTTTGTGTGTATAGAAATATGACGCTTACATCATTCACAATACTTCACAGGATTAGAAATGAATTCCCCCCCAAAAGCTTTTATTTTAAATGAATGGGAATATTTAGTATGCTTTACTGCTGTATAAATCAACACTAATCAACCAATATCTTTTTTTCTCTGTATCACTTCCAGTCATGGTTGTGCTTTATGGCAACGCATTCGAACTAAAGTTTTCTGCCAGCTGTCAGACGGTTGCTAAAATAGACGAAATGGTTTCTCAGTTCATTCTCTGGTATCGTCTGCTGCTGTTGACCTTTGGTGGGAGCTGCTGCAGACATTTACAGGGGTGACTCATATCTGGCTCATCAATACTGATAGCAAATTTACTGTGGGAGTTCCTCTGGAAGTCATCTGCCAGCCAAGGCATCAGGCAATCCCATGGTACCGCATGACAGAGCAACGCTCTGATAACATCACTGAAACGTTCACATTGCTGTATACACAGCCCGTAAGCATGATTCCTGCAGTATTACTACCGCTGGACAAGACTTGAACATTTATATCTTGCTGGAAAAAAAAAATGCAGGCACCAAGATGTAATTTCCTGCCCTCAAGGATTCAACTTTTGCCTCTAGAAATGTAAAATACTAGCCTATATACTCTCATGTGACTATTTACACAGAGCTTCTCTCTTTTTCTCTTCATGTGGCATTTTTATGTCCTCCAGATTCAATGGGGCATTTAGAGCCGGAGGTCTGAAGTCTGTATGTTCCAGACTGATTGACAGGATCCTGTGGATATGCTGTAGCAGCACAGCAACTTTCTTTGTCTGGTTGGGCCCTAATGAAAACATATCCAACAGAAGCAGCTTTGCTCTAGTCGATGTGACTGACTGTAGTTCACCTGGTATTTGAGAACACGAATGACGGATGGGACGTTGGTTGTTACAATGGGGTGCATTGCTTTAATGTAAAAAAATAGGCTTGACAGCATTATTTTGTTTTAAAAAGATGTTGAACAAGATTAACAAAATCTTTCCCCAGACAGGCCTAAATCAATAGTTATGTATTTGAAATACAATGAAATGGTGAATAGCAAAATAATTGTGTGGTTAATAACTCAGTGCTCAGTGTCTGCCCTTGTTGTATTTCTGCACTGAGTAATAATAAAACAGGTGCATCTCCATTTTCCGATCGATTGCAAGATGCACTTGAGTCTTTTGAACATTTCATCTGAGAAGAAACGGCCATGAACAAGAATAAGTTCTGTGCAACATTTGAGCAACATCCTATTTCAAACATTTGCTGTCACAAGAGGCCTCGGGACATTGTGCTTCAGACCCTATTAGCACCATGGCGCTTAACTGGCTTGTCCTTGAAGTTTAAAAAAGCCTGCTTTTTTTTTATCAGCTTGGGTTCTAGAAATCCTCCCTTTCATATTTTCTATAGGCATTGAAATTAAGTCATGAACTTTATATATATATATATATATATTTAATATATATATTTATTAGGGCCAGGATGAGATTAAAAATTTTTGTAATTAATCGAAAATCGCATTTTAATCGCATATAAATATTTGACCTGAGAACAGTGAGAAGTAAATTTTTTTTTATATAGATTTTTAGTATACCATTGAATAATGACTGAATACATAAGCTTAAGCAACAAAATATTGTTTATTTTTGTTCAACCA
>JAUMHI010000049.1:1159770-1208312 GCA_032359435.1 Enteromius unitaeniatus
ACCCGGCCACCAGGCGCTCGCATACGAGCCCCAACCCCAGGCCTGGCTCCAGGGTGGGGCCCCGGCTGCGCCGTACCGGGCAACGTCACAATTTTCATTGTGTTCCTTTCCATATGGGGTTAGAATACTAAGAATACTAATGGGATCATTATATTCGCTCTCCATATGCACTAATAACAGCAGATGAGACATTGACCATTTACTGTAGTTTGAGGACACCACTTTACATTAATCCCACTGATGGGATGTATAAAACTCCACGAAATCTCTGCCATTAACTTTAGAGAGCGTTACTGTATTTTTTTTTATGAAGAATCACACTTCTAGCATTCTAGATTATGCTATTATATTATACAATATATTATTACTATACAATACATAGTTGAGTGCTTCAAATCTAGTGGGGTTCCTACATACTGTAGGAAAAGATGAAAAATATTTTGGGTGAACAATTCATTTAAGTGTTCTGTTAGAATGCTGACTTGGATGGCAGTGTACAGTAGGTTTTGGGACAGACCCAACAAAACCTTTCAGTATAGCATTTGATGGCTCACTGCGTCTATATAATTTTGAAAAGAAAGAGCTAAGCACACATCAACTAAAGATTCCTTCATCTAAACTTTGTTTCACATAAAATCACAAGTCTGTCCTTGTCCCTGTGGCTCTCTGTGGACGAGAACAGCCAAACATGCAGCAAACACAATCAGTGTAAAGATGCATCCAGCGCTGTTATTAACGGTGCAAGCGCGTGACGGACCGAACACAATAAGATCTGGAGAGTGAAGAGAGGAAATCATTAAACACAGCCTGATCTCTGTCACACTGCATCAAACTGTCTCCTTCCTGATACCCGTGGCTCAGCCATGCTCTGTTCAGAATCTAATGAGAATATTCCATTCTCACACCATTTTTTCTTCTTTTACCTCTCCCCTTCTTTATGCTGCTTCTAAAATGCGGACGTTTGAGCAGCAAATGAAAACCTTTCATTTAGAGGTCACGCGCTCTTTAAAAATGTGTTGCATTCAGCCAGTAAGTGGCTTACAAATCTAATTTATGAGATGCAGAGCGGATTGTCCCCAAACCCTGATCATGCTCACCCCTCCCTTGAGCTGCTGAGATGAGACGCTGAGGGCCATAATCAGAGTCATGTCAAATTGGGAGAACAATTCTGTACATAATTCAGTTCACTCACAACAACAAAAATAAAAATAAATCCCAATATTGAAATGGAAATAGTAATTAAATATAACTTTTCCTATCAGTCATAAAACTAACTTTTTTTTTTACAACTATTAATTTTTCATTTATTTATTTATTTTGTGAGTCAATGGAATATAATCAAATCTATCTATCTTTGCATCCATCCATCCATCCATCTACCCATCCATCCATCATTATTATTAATCAATCATCTAACGTAGCTTAAGTTGTTTTGCCACACTTGCCAATTTTGTTCCTTTTCATATTGTTAAAATGCAAGAAATATTCCACATACACAAACTAAAATAAATCTCAATATTAAAATGGAAATAATAAATTAAATGCATCTTTTCCTATCAGTCATAAAACATTTTAATTAACGTCCATCCGTCCATCTATCATCATCATTATTAATTTATCATCTAACGTAGCTTAAATTGTTTTTGCCGCACTTGCACATTTTGTTCCTCACTTAAATTTTCATATTGTTATAATGCAAGAAATATTCCACATACTGTTGGTGTAGAGAGCACTTGAGAAACAAAATGGCTTTCTTGTATTATAAAACTGAACACAAAACAACAACTGTGTGTCCATACAATGAAAGTCAATGGGGTGCAATGTCATTTAGCACTCATCTAACATGAAAAAAATTAACAAAAAAAAAGTCAGACCATTGTTCAAAATATCTTTTGTGTCCCAGGGAAGTCAGTCAGTCAGGTTTTGAACAACATGAGTAAATAATGAACGAATAATAATAAAAATGATGATGATTTTATGGTGGATTATTACTATAACATGGGATTTCATGAACTTTACATCATTTAATGCCTCCCAGTGAGATGCTGAGCAACAGGAACGAGGTTCTGTTGAGCAGGAAAACCCTCCTCACAGCTGACAGGAGCAGCGAGAAGCCCCGACACCCACCTCTCACACACCTGCTCACTCTCCCATGGAGAAACAACCACAGAGAAGGAAAGAGAGGAAAGCAGGGGAGAGTGATTGGCGGGCGGCCAGGATCTCTGTACTACTTTAACTAGTGCTCTATCTCTCTGCGTGTGTCACACTCTCTCTTTTATTTTCTCTTATCTTTGAATTCTGTCGCTGTATTCTCAAATCACAAATATATGCAAAACCCAGGCTTGGTACGGCGTCCTGCTCTGTGACTGCATATGAGGAAATGTGCTTAAGCAATGAGGACCCCATCTTCCAGTGCACACACACAGAGAGCGTTTGTGGCTGGCTTCATGGAAGTTAACACCAGAAAATGTTTGCAAATCTCAAAGCTAATTTTTGCATGTTGGATTCATGGCTAATTCGCAATGAAACTGGCACCAAAAACATATGAAAGGAAACTATGACAGACTGTATTTAATGTCACAAAGGCTTCTCTCAGAAATATTAATTGCTGTAGTTTATTAAACATTCTCTAATCCTAAACAAATGCTAATTAATAGTCACCTCCATTTCAGACCAAAGCTGGTGTGAGCAATTTCACATTACCTTCTTGTTTACTCACATATTTTAGTATGACTTTGGCTGTTTCAATATAAAATATTTCTATTTTATTCTATTTAGTCTTACCCCTGATATGAAAGGGGTCTGTAGTGAAGCAGCTGCTAAAAGTTAAAACACTGTCTGCAATCAGATGAATATAAAATATTTACATCTTCCTCATTTACACTGACCTCAGAACGTGTTTTAATCATAACCCAAGCGAAACGTAATTATACTTAAAAGTATTTGAAATACATTTATTTTATGCTCTGTACACTACAAATACATTTTCATATGTATGTACTTAATAAACTGCCCTACAATTGTGCTTTAAGTAGCCTATGCTAAACTGGTATACTTAAAGTCTGCTAAATTGGGACAACTAATTTTGTACTTAATGCACTTTAATTGTGCGGAAGTAGTGTCCAAATAAAATACATATTTAGTATAAATGATTGTGCTGAAGTGGAACCATTGCAAATATGCTTTAGGTACATTTTGCATATTTTGCATTTAAAGGGCAATATTACACAGTCCTCATTAAAAGTGACATTAACACGCATATAAGTAATGTGCATTGTGCACAAGTAATACTCCAAATAAAGCTGAATTCAAATTTTTAAATCAGTAGGTCTTGAGTTATCCGTCAGTAAATATATTAATAGATTTTATAATAAATAATAATAAAACTATACTTAGCATGAAATAAATATATTTTAAATATAGTACTTTTTTCTAGAATCTTTAACTTTAAAATGCTTGAATGTGACCGTATTATATTCAAAACGATTAAATGCTGTATATTCTATTTTCTAGAACACTGCTAATTTTTATTTCAAATAATTAACTATTCATTTGAATTTTATTATGCAATCCAAAGACATTATTTTAATTGCAAAGTCTCACTAGGGTGACTTTTCTTTACTTTTATATCCAAAAATATGTAAAATCATGTTAACATGCCCCCCATATGAGAGCTTTTTTTTCCCACTCCTATTCAGTCATTAAGTGCATTTCATTGGATAGATTCAACTATAATGAATTATAATCTAAAACATCTGCATATTTAATGTCTGTTGATTAAATTTGTTTGAGTGGGCTACGTTTCTGAACACCAAGTAAAGAGATGAATGACAGCATCTGTAGAGATGACTGATTGTCCAAATCCACATGTAAATGCTGCATGCACTGAATAAATCAAACATGTAATAACACGTTATATATGCTCATTTGAGAGGTTTAAGTTCCTGTCTAAAACTCTTTTGTATGCCTGGGTGGTGCTACTGATTAAACAGAATGAAACTTCCTGAAGAAAAAAAAAAAAGTTCTCTCTGCTGCATCAACAATTCTACCAAAATGTTACAAAGAGAATTGGCTGATAAAATTAAGGAGTGAAATTTAATGGGGTGAAGAATACTGCATTATCACAGCACTCTCTGAAACAAACGAGGTGAAAATGCCCCATGATTTTCTAATGACACTCAGTAAGCCATCAAGCGTCCAGGCTAATAGGCATTAGAGCTGCACTGCAGCTAAAAGGTGAGCTTAATAGGGCACAAACATCTTTCTTCATGCACATCACACTCGTACTTGGCCCATCAGAGCTGTGCTTTATTTTCTCTCTTTAATAAACGAGCTGCCATGCAGGAACATGATTGCATAGGAAACTCTCCTAGGAAATGAGATCTCTGTAATATCTCAGTTGTTTCTCCTAGATAGAAATGGGATTAAATGCAGATCAAACAAAGGTTTGCTTAAGACGAAGTGTATCAATTCGGGACCAACAGAATCACCAAATGGAGCTGCCAGAGAAATTTCTGTAATAGTCCAGTCTCAAAATCTACCAGTCATGAAAAGTCAGGGATTTAAAAAAAAAAACCTCCACATTTATTGATTTGTTTTATACTCGAGGCATGTTTGCACGAAAGATGAGGAATGACATTGTTGGAAACATTTTAAGAATGTATAACACAGCCAATCACAATCCATCCTTTAAAGAGCTGGAGCGTTTAAAGTGGCAGATCCCAAAAGTTCATTGCGTGTTGGTGTGGACATTAATACGGTTATCTTTATAGCTTTCATTAATGGTGTGAAAGGAACTGAATTGTGTCTATTTTCATTTCAGCTATAGAAGAGCTCAAAAGTTGATTCTTAAAAGAAGCCTAAGTGAAACCTCCATTAAAGGAAAAGTTCCCCAAAAATTAAAATTCTATCATTTACTCACCCACACGTCATTCAAAACCCATGAGATTTTGGTTAATTTGGTTCATTTTCAGATCACAATTTAAGACTAAGACCGAGTTTAAGATTAAGCGGTTTATTTCATATGATATGGTGAGATATGATCACACAAAAAAAAGTTTAAATGAAATCTGTTCATCTTACAACATTTCATTTTGACATTTTTATGTTTAAATAATCACATTTGGCAAACACAGTTTGTGCATGCTAGAATAATCCTCCTTAGCTATCATGCATCGTGCAATTTGAGTTTGAGTAAAACCCTGACTGTAACCTCAGCAGGTTTTCTTCTCTTGCAGCTCAGCTTGTTTAGGTTTTATTTTCTCATTTTTTGAGCTTTTATCTTTGTTTTATTCCACCCAGTCCTTCTGTTCTCGTCTCTTACGGGCAGGGGCATAGTAGCCAATTAAAAAGTGGGGGGACGGTATGGTGATGTGATCCAAAGGTGTTCCTGCAGTATATTAAACCCTGAACAGAAGAACAACGGGCATGGTTTTACAGCACCAAAGCACTGAACACGAAGAGATACACAGAACAGGTTCTGTTGTCTTTCAACATTAAATCATAACACGGTAACGTGTGATTGGTGTCATCGCAACATTCTGTAAAACATACTCACATTGTGTGTTTGAAAAAAGGATTTAATAGTCCTCTGCTTTTTTCTAGGGTGCATTTTACCCCAGACAGCCAAGTGGATGAACGAACGAAACAAGATTTGAAGCTCATGGCAGATGCCCAAGAGATTCGCGCTGTGACTGGCTAAACGTTCGTTCACTCAAATATAACTAACAAATCAGAGAATAGGGGCGGAAATATTGGCGCTAGGTCAAAAAAGTGCTGGGGACAGAATCACCCGTTTCTAAAAGTGAGGGGGACGTGGCCCCCCCCCCGTCCCACCCAGTTGCTAGGCCCCTGCTCTTGGGCGCAGTGCAGCAGAGCATGGCTGCTTCTGTTGAAGTACACTCATGTGCATGTATGAGACGTTTGCAATGTGCAATCTCTGGATCACCACATTGGGCATCTGCCCACAGAACATGCCAATTATGACCTCGCTCCATCAAAACATGACCTAATGAGAGAAAACAGTGTGTTTAACAATAAAACACTTCACAAAGATGCAAATGTTACAGGATCAATACCAAATGGCCATTCTGAGTAGATTTATTACATTATCCATATTAAATTTAACTTAAATATTGATATGTTCCTCACAAAAACTGTCAGATGAATTTAGACGACTTTGAAACATGGGACACATATCACCATTAATATGCTTTTGTATTGTCATTTTGGAGCTTAATTAATATCATTTTGATATGGAAAAAGCATTTTTCTGTTTTGCATTGTCTGTAGATTTTATGGGAGACTAAAGCACATATGCGCAATTGCTGAGTAGATTTAACATTGTCAGAGTAATACTGTGATTAGTGACTGGATGGTCAGAGAGAAAGACCATTAGCGCCATTATCATTCATTAGCGTCAGACTCGTGAAGGACTAATGCATCTCACCGCTTCATTCACCCATCATCAAATTTGAATGTAAGGAGACCCGAGAGCAACGCAGGGGAGTGTGACAGCCGTGAATCAGGCCCTGTATATGCACGAGGGCCACATTTGACTATATAGAGCTATCGGATATCTGTGGGCTGATAGAAACTACTGTCCCTAAAGGGAGAAATGGATAGTTTCTGTCTGCGGTCTCTGGTTCAGCTGTCTTCACTGTCCACTTCTATATAAATGACCATCCTCCATCTTTGACCAATCAGCTGTAAAGGTTAAACTTAGTCAGTAAAATGTTTGATTAACTTCTAGTATATTTTAGGGCTGTCAAAAATAATGCATTAATGGCGTTAATTATTTTTTGTTTTTTTTTAACACATTTCAAGCATGTGCTTTGACATAAATCAAAGCACATGGCACAAAGTGTTCGGAGAAAAAATTTTCGGGGGAAAAAATAACCTTTGCGCAATGTGATAAATATAAGCTACAATGTACATGCATTTTATTTTATATTATTTTTGCAACACATTTTCCATGATGACAGATAAATGTTAAAGGCATCTTGACAAGACAATTAAAAGTACATACAATCCTTGCACAACCTACAGTTTTATCTGTTATCGCTCTCTTTTGGTAGTATACAATTTAAATGTGAGATTTTGGAAACCATATCTTAATTTAGCGGGAGCGGTCGGGTAGAAAATTATTCTAAGCGGGCAGCGGGTGAACAAAGACTGAATATACAGCGGTATATTCATACAAATATAAAATTGATATACAGTTTAATTATTCAATTATTTATTATTATATATTATAACAAGTGAATTAGATGGTAAATGTAATGTCACAGCAGGAATGTACAGTGTACTGTATATGAAAATATCCAATACCATAATAAATAATTAAATTATACTTACACTTGGTGTGGTTATAATTACACTATATGTCCCTTATTTAAACAAATATAATTTTAGAGGGAAATAAATAAATAAAGTGTCTGGAGTACCAAGCAGTGCATTAAAACTAGAAGCATCTAGGTACTGGATTGTACCTATACACCGAACGCTCGTATTATAAACAGCATCTCTGATTATAACGGGGGGGATTTATCTTTGATATTTTGCATACTTAAATTAGTTTTCTTAGAAACTTCCAATATTTTCTCATTTTTAATTTACAAAAACAAACTAACGGTTTCCTGTGCTCATGCACGCATTTGACCACGAATGCCAAAACGCTCGCACACATTTGCTCTGCTCTCCTGTGTCGCATTTCTCTCGCCACGCGTATCTGTCACGCTACACAGATATCAGAGAGAGCAGTCACGCTCTTCTGTAATACATGAGATTCAATCCAACAGATAAATTAGTGTCAGTTTCCACATCCCATTCCTTGCCACCAGCTCCTCTCTCTCTCACTCAGTGTTGGGTGTTCTGCATTCTAAATGAGGCGGCATCAATCACAGTCCTCCCTAGCATCCACTCTGCTTACATGAACACTGTAAGTCTTTGTGTGTGTATTAGTGTATGGTATTTGTAAAGGGACGGGTGTGTGTTTGTGTGCGCTTGGTATCATATCTCAGCAGTCAATAAAAGATACAAGACGGCTTCAAATTAAAATGATGGAAGAGGCTGTTGGTGAACGAGTTATTGAGACATGGAAAGAGGAAGAATTAACAATGTGCATCAACAATTTGTGCCCAACGCTGCTGTTTTTAATGACTTAAGCTACCATGAGAGGACAACTAGACTGAAGTGATGTTCACTGGCCATATTAATATTAAATACAACAGATTCAGGAATAAACGGCTCGCACAGTACTGCTAAAAAGTTTAGTAAAGTCTTTTAAATGAGTGCCCACGTACATAAGGTTAGTAACCTGCATAATACACACCCAAAGAAGCTCCACATACTGTAAGGGCTTTTAGCAAAGCTGCGCTCAACCAGAGAAAGACAATCATGGCATCAAAGAACTGTATCAATAATGAAAATGAGCTTTTGCTGTGAGAAAAAAAATGTGCTATTTATGTTTGTCTCAACAAACATATCTGTGCGCTCTCTTAGACCGCCAATTATACTGTATTATCAATGTCTAGTTACTTCATCCACCCTGTAAATAACATCTTAATAATATGTAGGGTTACCCTTTCAGTCGAATCACTTCGACGTTACATATGGGATCTCACTTGAGAGACCAATCGTCTTTGAATCCTTTGGAAAAGGCCAATGAATATTGGCGTGCAAAGCCTTTGCCAAAGCTCGTGGAGGAGACGGTCAACTGAGGGAAGAGAAAACTCTGTCCAGTGCAGAAGATCTCTTGTCTCGGCATGGAGCTGGACTCGATCGTAAAAATTGCCCATGCAGGCCATGCTGACATGTCTGAGCTAAATTCAGAGGTTCCTGGGGCATATGGCAGCCACAGTAACGCCGCTGGGGCTGCTTCATATGAGACTGCTTCAGCGTTGGTTACACGATCGGGTCCCGAGATGGGCATGGCACAGTCCGGATTGGCGTTTTCCCGGAGTGTCGCCGCCTTTTCAGCCCGATGACAGACCTTGCTTTCTACGGGCCAGAGTGCCCCTGAGTCAAGTGTCCAGGCATGTTGTAGTGCACATGGATGCCTCCTCCTCGGGTTGGGGTGCTGTACCCAACAGGCAACCAGCCTCGGGCCCCTGGACAGGTGCTTGACCGCTGTGGCATATCAATTGCCTCGAGTTGTTAGCCGTGCTTCTGGCCCTGCGTCACTTTCAACCGATGCTGCTTCACAAGCCCGTGCTGGTCCGGATGGACAACACTGCAGCCATAGCATACACCAACCATCAAGGTGGTCTGCACTCCCGCCGCATGACACAACTCGCCCGCCATCTGCTCCTGTGGAGTCAGAAGCAGCTGAAATCTCTGGGCGCTGTTCATATTTCAGGGATACTTCAATCCACCCACCCGGGAGAATGGCGACTCCACCCCCAGGTAGTCCAGCTGATCTGGAGCCACTTTGCCTCCCCCGGGTCCCCCCACTGTCACCTGTTTTACTCCCACACTGACGTGCCCCTTGGTGGGGATGCACACAGCTTGCCCGCCTGTCAGCACTGGTGTCTCCACGTAACATGGCCTCTTCCATGGGTCTGTTCCAATATGTAACGTCGAAGTGATTCGACTGAAAGGGTAACCTAGACGTTGAAGGAGGGAAGGGAGACATTACATTACGTGCTGACGCCGACTCAGCTCCTCAGCGAAAACCTGCATGTGCAATCCAGCCATGCCCTCTCATACTCATGCTGTGATAAGGTGCACCTGGCTGTAATTATTGCACGCCAATATTCATTGGTCTTTTCCAAAGGATTCAAAGACGATTGGTCTCTCAAGCGAGATCCCATATGTAACGTCTCCATTCCCTCCTTCAGGGAACGTGGGTTACGTTCGTAACCTAGACATTCTTTATACATGCTTATAAGGCCCGGGCATACATGATTATTGCGTACGGGTGGTATGAGTTGGTTTTTGTACATTCAGAATAAATTTCTGTACGAAGGTTTTCGTTAAAATAAATTTATATGTACATTTATATATTATATATTTATTTAACATTTATATGTTTAAATAAATCCATACGCATTTTACACAAAAATGTTGCATATGCATGTTTAGTGAATGGAACCCAAAAAAAAAATTGTAAAAAATTTCTATTAGAGAAGCTCGGTAACACTTTAGAATAGCTAAAACGTAACTAGTAACTATGACTTCCCCCTCAAATTCGTAATTTGTTGCTTATTAACAGTTAGTAAAGTAGATTAGGAATGGAAAATAAAATCACATAGAATAAAGCATTAATATGTGCTTATAAAAGTTATAATAGCACTAATATTCTAGTAATACGCATGCTAATAGGCAACAAATAGGTGTAACCGTAAAATAACGTGTTACCAAAAGCTCCTCCTCCTCCAGGTTGATCCTTAGCAGAATGAAACTGCTTTGTCTTTTTTGTCAGGCATGCACATCATTACGCTAATGTGAAGAACGTCTGCCAGCGAACTGGCCTTCATGGCAACAGGTCACAGAAACACAGAGATAATATGGTCAGTGTGTGCATGAAGAGAAAGAGGAGTCTTTAATAAGGAGGATGACATGCCTGGGTCCACACCAAAGAACTCGGCTAAAAGATCATCCCCTGACCTGTCACTCACCTATTCTCCCTCTCTCTTTTCTCTCCCAAGGTTTGGCAAACTAATCCCACACAGCGAGCGGAGTCAAGGGGCAAACACAATCTCAGAGCTGAATGAGACGCTCTCTCACACCTGGAGCACTGAGCAGAGAGACAGTCATGCCTCCCCAGCCACCTTCCCTGTTTACCCACACTGCACCGGGGTGTTAATTGCTTTTGGGGGGATTAGTCCTGACTGAGCAGGGCCTAAGCCACAGAGCCTTTGCGCCGTCACACACACGCCGGGCCCCGGGAGTCCTCTCTGGCTCTGGACCAGCGGCGGTGGAGCTGCGCTCTGGATCACCGCTGCCTAAAGCGCAAACGTTTCCTCACAGCTGATTGGATATCGAGTCAAGCTTAGGCTGATTGATGGGGCTGAGGTAAGCAAAGAAGAGCAACTCATTTAGACCCGGGAATCTCAACAAGGTTGTTGGGATACAGATGAGTGAACAGAGCAAGGAGAACATAGTGAAAGTGAGAAAGAGCCGATGAAAAATATGTGATGTCACATACTTGGGAAGTCTGCTTCATTGTTTGCCATTGATTAGATTGAGGAAGTTAAAGGAGTGACCCCCTTTAAGTAGGAATGGGCTGTCCCAACTTGTGTGTGTGTGTGTGGGTTGGGGGCAATTATTGATAAAACTAGCAATAATTGCAACTAATTTATATTGTATGATTATGATTCATTGTAATATAATTAAGTGTAAAGTACATCGTTTACCTAAGTAAGGTTTAGTTCTCTCTTCATTAACACCAACAATTTAGAAATAATCATAAATAATCATTGATATTAGTAACAATTAATGACAAGTATTAAGATAACACTAATGCATAATAATGTCTTTGTATGAACAGTATGGATGGATGAATTAATGTATAGATAGACAGACAGACAGATAGATAGATATAGTTTATTTAAATATT
The DNA here is from genome assembly GCA_032359435.1 of Enteromius unitaeniatus. Lineage (NCBI taxonomy): Eukaryota > Metazoa > Chordata > Actinopteri > Cypriniformes > Cyprinidae > Enteromius > Enteromius unitaeniatus. The sequence goes on from JAUMHI010000049.1 coordinate 1,171,331, forward strand.
GATCTCTCTTACGATAGCTTTGACTGTTTCTAGCATGGTTGTATCAAGTGTCACAACCAGTTTATGAGCTAATTTTTTTGCATAAACAAAAAGCTAATTTACAAGATGAATTGAACTGTCTAAAGTAATACTGACAGATTAAACCGTCTTGTTTGCCTTTTTACGTCTTGCATATCTGATAGCCGGACTCGTCACTGTTTATTGTAAGAAATATGACAAAGTGATTGATGGATGGACTCTCGAAAGAGGAGTGACAGCTCAAAGTGTGGGGAGACGGCAGCTAAATCGATCTGCAGGAAACCGCAAATTCTCATCCCTTAATCCTTGCATGAAAAATCATCGTTTTTTAGATTTATTTATATAATATTACAATTTAGAAATTCTGAAACAAAATTTGATAGTTGTGTTTTATGATAAGCACATTCTAAGGACTCTCACCAGCATGGTCATTAGGAACCTTAACGGTCTCAGGACAAAACTAACAAAGCATTTCCCTAATGAGGAACAGTGTAATAATCAGAAATTGCTTCTTTATTTTAACCGATAAATTTGTGTAATGTGAGCCACTTGTTTATAGAAGGCTCAGATGTGCTGACTCATGTTTGACACTATAATCATTCAATAATTAATAAAGAGTCGTTCTTTTTGATATGTCAGTGGAACATGAATGACTGCATGTGAAGTCATGTAACCGCACAGCATGTTAAATAAATCCTCATTATGAGCAGCGCACCAGTCTGATTGATTAGCAGATTGATCCGTGCTCTCCTGGGCGTCTGTACTTGTGCCTGCTCCGCTGGGAGGGCCCGGGTCTGTGGCTATCTGCCATCTCATTAAAAAGCGCCCCATCGGGTGCTGCTGGGAAAGGGAAGGGATGCTCTCTGTAATGCCAAAACTATCCTCTGAGAGCGGAAAAACAAACAGCAACATTTAGAGAACAGCTCAAACATAGAGCATGCCACTATATCTAAAGTTCATAAGAGTCACTGTGACATTATGGGTGTCTGTAATATCAGCACTTAACTGATGGTTAAGACTCAGACTGAGTGAGTGACATTTGCCACTACAGAATATTAAAGTCATACTCAAACATATCCTTGACTATAGAGACAGGAAGCTTAAATAATGTAATATATCTTAGTTTCGTCTTTGTAAATCTGGTCCCTCAAAAGTATAATTTATTATTTTGATATTTTATTTTCATTCCAGTTTGAGAAACTAAAAAAAAAAGAATAAAATCACAGTTTTGATCATAGTAAAAAAAGAAATGTGACCAACTCTGGATGGTCAGTTCATGCACATTAATAAATTATTTTGTCTGTCTTTTTAGAGTTGGCAAAAATGCAATGCAACAATTGATTTTAATTTTTCAAATATCTAATACTTGTATTTTAACTGTCATTAGCAAAGTTTTACATCTATTCATTGCTGCATTTGATTCACTAAAAAGAATCATACAAATCATTTGTTCAGTATTAAACTGCTATGGTCGGACTCTACAGTTTTGATTAACTAAAAAGAACTCTGTTACTCGTTCAAGAATCTGCCTATACCGGTTATGCTGTGTGTTTCTAATGAAAAAAAAAAAAAAAAAGTATGATTTTCAATCACTACAAAGAACTGATTCATAAGAGTCATGCCCTTGAGAAACAGACTACAATGGTGTTTTTTATTTCATCATTCAGATCTGATACGTTTCTGTTCTGAATAAAATCCTGTTCTCGATTTCCAAACCTAGTGTTGACAACACAAACAATTTACGCCCGTTTCACAAATCTTGCTCACAGAACATAAATGAAGCGGCACAATTACAACAGCAGGCTCGCATTGAGCTTCCATGCAGACAGAGTCTCTGCTGCATAACAGAGCTGTGGCTCTGTGCAGAAAATGAAATTACTTCTGGGTTATCACATAAGTTCAGTGCTGAAACGCTACTTGCAGCAGGCCACCAAAATGAATATGTGCCACTTACATACCGCAGACGAAGAAAAAAAAAAAAAAACGTGGGTGGATACAGGCCTTACTCTTTCGGTTCCTTCGACACTTTTTCAGAAGTCTCGATCCTCACAGAGTTTCTCCTCACCCTTTTCGGTTCAAATTGTTTCTTCAACTTGTTTCTACAATGAAAAAGAGTTCTAGAGTCTCTGTTTTAGCCATGTGAGAAGTATCATCCTGCTGAAAAAGCCTGGCTGAGCCGATCTCCTGCAGACATTAATTGTAAGAGGAAGTGGATTAGTGAATTAGGGGGGGATCAGGGAACTGGTCGGCGCTGAGCTGAGAGGAGATTGGGGAGAGGGGTATAACGGAGAGATCAGATCCGCCCGCCTGCACAGCTCCAGGAGTCTGAGAGGAATCTGAGCCTTAGACGGGGGGGATCAGAGCGATGGAGAAAGCAAGAGAAAGACATGCAAGACCACAAGCTGTCAGAATATGTGTGGGAAATGCACCAGAATTATGGGCCTAAGGTTTGCTTCACACATGCATTGAAGAAAAGCAGCTACTATAGCAGGCCTGTGTTGTGTTTTCAAACTGACAGTGCTTCTGCTATGTAACGCAGCTGAGGCAACGATTTTTGGGTTATTGAACATTTCCTTTAGTAGCAGGCAAAAGCTATAAAATAGTTATTAGGCGTGGGCCATACATTAGCGTTCAAAAGTTGTAAGATGGAACAATGTTTTTGAAAGAAGTCTCTTAAGTTTACTACGGCTATTGATTAAAAATACAGTAAAAAAAAAATTTTTTGTAAAATATTAATTTACAATACTTCTGTTCTGCTATGTTAATACATTTTAAAATGCATTCCTGTTATGGCAAAGCTGAATTTTAAGCTGTTATTACTCTAGTCTTCAGTATCACGTTATTTTAGAATTTATTTTAATATGCTTGAGCTCAAGAAACATTTCTTGCTATTAACAATGTAGACCGTTTGTAAACAACGTAAAAAATGTGTATTTTTTTTTTTCTTTGAGCATAACAAGAGCATGTATTTAAAACGGTAATCTTTTTTTTTTTTATATATAGCCATCTGGTATTCTAATCTAGGTTTTAATGCTAGTTCTCTTATTTACAGGGGAGAAGCCAAACAGAGTTTCACTGTACATGTGTACAATAACAATAAAAGATACAATTCTATTCTATTCTTACTGTTATGTTATGCACAATAGGGCTGACAAATGATTAATCACAATTGAGCAAATTGGAAAAAAAGTTTGTGTTTACATTATATTTGTGTGTGTGTGTGTCTTATGACATCTTAGGTGAACACAGAGGGAAAAACTCAATTTCTCTTTGAATTTCAGAACAGCAGCATGTTCTCAGGACAGAACAAAACCCAAAATAAGCCTTTAACCATCTAGATTCAGTCAGATAGAACAAAGTATGTGGAATCATAACAAATTGATTATTTTTCATGTTTAAATCCATATGCATCACCTATATCAATTTTTTTGTGTCTCTCACTCTGATTGCATTTACAAATGACTTGCAGGGGTGTGTAATTTAGCGGCTTTATGGCTGGGCTAATTGCTGATATATTTTGGTGGGAGTCTATCGAGAAGCGGGTCACGGCCTTCTTCCTCCCCTGATTAGTGCAGGTCAGCGATAATGAGAGAGAGGTTCATAGCTGCTGCCAAGCCCCTCGACTTATCAGTACACACCCTGAGTCAACCTTTTGATCCTGGCTTTTTGAGTCCAGGGCAGGCTGACCACAGGAGGATACCAGCAGAGGTGGAGGTATGGGGTTCCAGCCTTTAATTAAGAGCTCCGTCTTTCATAACGTGCCATATTATGGATAGAAAACATTTCAAATGTGAAGCTGAACTGAAATAAGTAGGACTGCACCAAATTCTTTCATTCGTTTGATTGAAGAGATTTGTCTCCTCTTTGTCTTCACGTAAACTAATGTTTTTCCAACATATGAACAGAAGCTATAAGATAAAACATTCATACAAATATGCTGAAAATGTACTCACCCTCAGGCCATCCAAGACGTAGATGAGTTCGTGGTAACACTTTACTTAAAGCATTTATGCATAATTCATTATAAAGGTATATGTAGGTTGTAATCCATTATCTTTTCACAAATATCTGCAGTGCATTATAATATATATTAGAATCACCCATTCACTTTTTCATTTATAATTGAACATTTAATTACAAATAATCCAAAATTTAGCATTTTAATCTGCAGCTCATTTTTTGACCTATAGGGATCACTGTGCAAGTGTTAACCACTGTTACAGAGCTAGTTAAGTAGCATGAGGCCTGTCACATGACTGCACCACCCTGAACCTGTATTTGACCAACCACCCTAACCACCAAACTAGTTTCCCCACATTAAGCAACATCTAACCACAGCCTGTTCTGAAGAATTCACATTTGTAAATACTGCAAATGGCCTGGAGCTATAGTGTTGGTCATACAAGTACGTGAACTGCCTTGCAAGCATGCTGCAAACTGTAACAGCCTGGTGAGCACGCCTGGATACACACCAAGAGAGGTCATGTGTTATATTCGAGGTGTCAGGTGTACCTTCACCTCCAGATGGGCAAAACGTGTCACATTCAATTCTTAAGCTAGTTTACAACGCTTAGGCCTGAGATATACCTTAGCCAAGTATATGAACAAAAATGCTTCTAGCTACACAATGAGAATTCATAACGTCATGCATAAAGATTTGCAGACTAAAGGGCCACCATAGTGTGTATGTTTCTTGTGATACAAATTGTCGTGACAGCTGAATTTTAAGGTAAATTTTACTAAGCATATTAATTAGAGTAAAAATAGCCATGGCAGTATTTCAATGGTTACAGTTTCTGCTTGTATAACAACATTCAGTTGCATGACATATTTAACAAATACATAACATTTAAATGAGATTCCTTGTATTGTTATGACCTACAGAAGCATATTTAATGGCAATATCAGGAATTATCTTTATAAGCATGTATTAATTATATACTTGCACACTTTTTTTGTAAATGTGAATGCTATCGTTTTGATCTAAAAAATAAAATGTGCGTGTAAAAATCCATATATTCATACATGAATATATAGGCCTAACCTTCCACCACTAAATTATTACTTTCTTTAATATTTCATTTTACTTCATTTAAATTTTAGTTTATTTAATATTTAGTTTAATTATTATAATTATTTGAAATAAAATTAAAATAAAATAAAATAAAAAATAAATAAATAAAAATACTGGTGCCAAAAGTAAGCTGGGCACCAGATCAACTGAAATTATCTTACCGTCCCTACCTTATTGAAAAGCGCCTTAGGCACTTGCTCAGCATGTGTTTGTTTTACAGTGTTCCATGACTAAATTATCCGCAGACCCCTTTACAGCGGAGGCTGGTCCTTTGCCAAGTGACCATGACAACCTAGTACTGACTAGAAGAGATGCACAGAGAATTTCCAGGAACACATGTGTTTTTTGTGCAATCTTACATAGGCCTCTCTCCATTTGCTTCTCTCGGCTTCATTTGTTTTCTCTCCCTCTCGACCTGAAGTAACAGGTTATTGGAACAGTAGGAGCTTGTGTTAATAAGCATTATACAAGCTGCTCGGCCAGGTCTAAGGTCAGCCCTCTGCTGGAGGTGGAGTTGCACATCATTGTGTGTCAAAGAAACAAAAAGATCTACTCTCAGAAAGCTCTCGAAGTCCTCTCGAAGAGTCCCAGCATGTGGACCAAATAATCACAGATGACCTAACATTTATGCATAAACCTCCAGGCATTACATCCTTCTTCAAACGCACTCAGTTAGGGAAAAAGACTGCTAATTTCCCACCATGCTTCAGCGTGTGTAAAAATGTACAGTGTGCACTCAAAGTAAGCAGTACCTGTGCTGAGAAACAATGAATGACAGGTTGGACGTATGACCCAGAAAGATAGGTACTGCTAGACCTGTTCCTCCACATCACAGAAGTCAAACCAGTTGGAATGCACACTCCTCCATCAGATTTGAATATGTAGGGTTCGTAGGACTTTTTGTTTGTTTGTTTGTTTTTTGAAGGCCTGCATCAATCAACTCAATTGTACACAAGGCTCATATAACCTTGAGGCTTCAAACTAACTTCCAAGACGTGTCAAGACAGCATTCACTCTTCTTGCAAAATGTCTGCATAATTCTTTGACTGCAGTTGACATCACCGATCATTTACTTATGACCTCTATTCATTCTTCTGATTTATTTTTACAAAAAAAGTGGATAAAATCTCTGGATAAAAGTCTCACCCTACACTTTTTTTCCCTTTAACATCCTGTTTCACTCCAAAAAAATGTCAGATTATGCAAGCACAATGAGTTGCAAGTGCTATTTTGTGTTGACACAACCAGATTGAATTGGTGCTCAGCGGCTTTAAGAAGAAAACACAGTGATCTCAGACAGTCATCTGACACACAAAGAGAGATCAGCAGGTTATAATTACGAGACCATTGTGTGCTGACAATCTGACTGACAAGCCAACTGATTGTTCCAGTATTATAAGGAAAAAGAAGTGCAGTGTGAAAAACATGCTGTTACTCATGACTTGCGCTGCGTAGCTGTTTTCGGAGAGTTGAGAAAGGAGAATAAATGTCCACATCTTACCTGCAAAGACAAAAAAGAAAAAAAAAAACAAGACAATTTAACTTTCCATTAGAGCTCCCTTCACAAACATACACTACAAACAACATTTGAAAGATTGACATCTGCATTGTTTATTGGCCTCAGTCATTGTTCAAACCATAGGAAAGAGTCTTGTTTATGTAAACGGACATATTTTTGGTTTGTTTGTTTTGCTGAATCCATTTTACTTGAGCAATCAGTGCATTCTGAGAGTGGTTATGCATAACCCCAACACATGGGGCCGTGAACAGGTTAGAAACCTCACTGCAACTGGGACACGTGCCAGAGAAACTTTTTTTTTTTTTTCCTCTGCTTCTCTGTACCAGACAGACAGGTTGCACATGTCTTACTATGCGACACAGGTAATAGTGTAGCAACACTTCAATTATTGTGACTTTTAACGTTACAAAACCTTTACATAAGTATTTTAACATTAAAAAAATGCACAGTAGTTTTTCTTCAACCGTTGCACATGGAACTGTGGGATATATTACCCTAGAAATCTCACATTAAATGTTTTTTTTCTCAAATCCACTGTATTTTTGGTGTGCTTTTTTTCAAAATGCTATGATTTAGGACACACTAATTGCTATTTTGCATACTATTTTGGAAGGAGAATATGTAAATTGGGATAGCGTGCTATTGAGCAATTTAAGCAGTCGGCAGATGTTGGAAAATGCGAGGAATATCAGTGGCTTTGGGTTTAGGCTTCAGTGGGCCAGTGCGTGTAAGCTACCGTTGCTTGACTGCTGCAGTGCACAGGATGCTATTGACTCGCATGGACTTAATATTCCCCTCATCTCTAGATAGGATCTATTGTCATGTTGATTTCATGGGAGAGAGATGAAAAAGATAAAACGATGGGGAGAAAATCCCAGACCCAACATCTCTCCCCAAACTCCCTGAATACCTAAAACCTACCTCTGCTGCTTTGTGCTGGAGAAAACATATCACCTGTGGCTGGCGGCTACTGGTCCTCTAAAACTATCTGTACTGTCGCCATTTATTCTGATTGGATGAAGTAACCAAATTGGCTTTAGAAACTACACTGTAAAAAAATGGCAGTGATTTTAATGGTAAAAACCTGGTAAATGGTCAATGGTAAATTTCTGTAAAATAACAGGGAAAAAAGTAAACTGACAATTCCAGAATTCCCTGCATTGCATTTCAAATTTTGTTTGAATTTTATGTTTTTTTTCTTTGAAATAACAATGTTTCTTCTTTTTTCTTATCAGTTATGTTTATTAGGGTTGTAAGTTACATGTAATGTTAAATTAATGTCTATTGCATATTTCAGTTTAGTGAGTAATCACCATAATGGTGTTAAGTGTTTGTGTGAATGACAATGAGCACCTTCTACATTCATATTTAAAGCTGCTTGTGATGGGCTTTGGTTCATCATTTTACTTTCTCATCACCACCTGCATTTGGTGGTTATCAGTGCATTTCAAATGGTAAAAAACTCATTTCAGTACTTTAGAAAATGGTATATTAGCATTATATCAGTTAATGAAATTATGGTATGTAACTGTAAATTTAACTAACAACTGTAAAACCTAAAAGTGGTTACTGCTGTTTTTACAGTCGAATTCTGGCAACCACAGCTCCCGGTTTTTCACCTTAAATCTTTACGGATTTTTTTTGTATGTACATGGGGTACAGCAACCGTTTGGCTATCACCATTCTTCAATATATCATCTTGTGTTGAGCATTTTAGAACAAACTTTGACATTTTTAAATTTTAAGAAAACATTTACAACAGCAAGAATCTACTTCCTGACTAAAATACTACTTCCTGACCAACAAAACAGTACCTTACAGTACAGTCTATGCTTTTCAGCAAGATCAACTGTTTAGCAGGTCCTCATATTCAACACCAGAGCAGATTGAGAATAGATTTACATTGCCAACACTCTAGACACTCTATGAATGGAGACACTCGAGGAGCAAAAAGACTTTGGAGGGAATCCAGTATACAGGAATAGATGCACCTCCTATAAGAACATGATTAACGAACCACTCACACTTCATTTTCTGCAGTAAACCTCTGTACTGACATATGGCACTGTTTCCGGTGACAAAAGAAGAATCTCTCTAGAGGAGCAACAAAGACAACACTTCTATGACCTGCAGCCATTCGCTACAGAGCCCATTGATTCTCCATTAGCACACACAAACGCTGCCTAAATCAACCTCGACTGTGCTCTTCACATGTCTGACAGTGCAATCTAAATTAATTCTGATTCAAGGCCAGAGAACCAAATTCCTCACTGTGTTCAATGACCGGCAGTTAATTTGTCCCGCGCAGCTTGGTTTTAATGGCCGTTCTGTTTTGCAACACCCTCATACTGCTTTCTGTCTCTCTCTACACTTTTTTTTTTATTCCTTTATAGACATACTTAAACAGAGGAAAAATCTCAACCCCAAAACTGGAAGCTTAAGTCTAAAATAATCCACTTTTTTCTCTCCTGGAGTGAAGAGACCATCTGGTTTTCCCATAAAGGAGGTTCAGAATATTGATCTTAAACGATGCAGCAACTTGCAGCATACAACGCAAACAGCCCGAAAGCTATAGAGATGACACTGTGTAAGGTCATATCAATGTGATATGCTTCAGAATTGTGCAGTCATGGTGTTAGGTATTTAGTAACTGTTTTGATAACTGCGTTTCGAGAGGAGCGGCGGACGAATTAATCACAGCTGCATCCCATCTCCTAATTATCTCCTCATCACGATTGCCCAATCATACGTTACCTTCCCACTATAAATGCTCCCGCTTTAATTCCTTCAGTATCTCGCTTTATGCAACCCCCCTCCTCCCCTTCTCCTCAATCAGCTCCTCTCTCCTCCGGGGGGCACCGAGAGTGCTCAAGCCACTAGGGTTCGGGGCCCGCCGTTCTCCCAGCTCGCTTCCCGGACAGCTCGCCAAAATTTGCTTTAACTTACTACCCGCTCTTATCTTCCCTAGCATTAATGAGAAAGCGCGAACGTGAAAAGGTGCCGTAAGAGGTATTAACCATTACTTTGAAGCTTTGCCAGTTCAGAATTGTTCTGATTTTAATGAATATATATTTATAATAAAACACGATCCTTGAGAAATCATACAATGATTTATCATCAGTGTTGAAACTGTTCAGCTGCTTAATATTTAAAAAAAAAAAAAAAAAAAACGTTCATTTAAAATAGAAATTTTGTGTTACAATATACACTACTATTCAAAAGTGTTTTTAAAAGAAATATATAAGTTTTCATCAAATAATCAAAGCAAAATGACAATGGGTCAAAAAATAAATCCTCATATATATAATAAAATATACAATATTTAAATAAGAGACCTTTTAAAAACTGCAATAATATTTCACAATATTTGTTTTTTTTCCATATTTTCGATCAAATAAACCTTAATGAAACTTCATTAAAAATATTACACAGGCATTCATACACCATAAATAACACACACACACACACAGAACAAACAGTCAATGTGTTTTAAAAGAAGATGACCTCATTGCTCTTTCATTAAGGAGGTGAATTTAATGAAGAAAGAAAAGTCACCATTGCATAGGCTGCAAAGGGCAAGTTTTAACCCCTATAGAGGAAAGCAGCCAATGACGCATGTCCTGCATGTCCTTCCACCTCCTTATGGAACAGACTGGCTGCAATAACAATCAGAATTTCACGCCCCAGTGCCCCGGCCGGGATGAATGAGCCTAAGAATGTGAGTAAATTTGCTGCCCTATGCCTGCTGATCGATGAGGCCTCCAGTTGAGCTCTATTGATCTGTCATTTGTGGGTTATAATCAGACCTTGTACCTCTGCATCCCCTCCCGGCCTCTTCGCTTGCTGGCAGGGCCTGGCAGAGAGAACCATAGGAGGCAGAGGCTCTGAGATAACATGGCCTTCTCACCTCTCTAAGTGGAGCTAAACTGAGAGATAAGGAACTCCCCGGGGCCTCCGGCCAGCACTTACGGAGCCATGCTCACCATGCAGAGCCGTTTCCGTCTCACTCTTTCTCCGGAGCACGGAGTGCCACTGGGACAGCAATGCTCGACTGGTGAATCTCCAACCCTCTCCTCCTACTTGCTATGAATAGATTAATCTCCTTGTTTGAATGCGTTCCAACGAGCCTCTGCTTATTCATAATTACCTATTAGGGTTTCTTAATCTAATAAGCAATGCAAAATGTGAAATTTTACTGTTACACAAAAGAGGATGCGGCTCCATGCTGCACTAAGCAACCAATCGGTAAAAGAAAACTGTAGTTTACAGATCGTCAGGCACCATCTTGAGAAAATGAGATTAGCCACTGTAAGGGAGCAGGAGGTCTGGAAAAAGCCCAGGGCAAAAGAAGCTCAGATGAATTCCAAAGGAGGCCAACAGCTGGCCAGCCAAACCACTAAATCAAGGACCAAAGCCACGAAACCCTAAATGTCACAGCTGAGGGCAAAATTCTAGTTTAATGAAATAAGATGCTCTCTCTCTCTCTCTCTCTCTTTATCTGCTCCTGGCTCTTTATTTGTATTCAGTTATTTCTTTTATATATCAAAATATATTAAACGTGCGTGTGGTAAGAGGATCTATGGCATATCGCGTTGGCCAAAACGCACAAGGAAACACGTTGTGAAAAAGAACATCACAGACATCACATTCGGACTCTAGAATTATCACAGAGGTTGTGAGAGAAAAACACAGACATGGCAGATTCGGATAAGATTAAAATCACCAAGTAATGTCTGTGAAACAAAACATTCTCTAATGACCCCCTGTAAACTAGTCCCGTCCGAACAGGGCTTTACTTTTAGTCATTATTTAGGTAGCACACATTCTGAACGCTTTGGCAGAATTCAAATGAGCCATTTTAATCTAGATTAAAAAACATTATCTATGCCCACCCCGTATTTATATAATTATGTAATTACAAAGCAGTCATATATATATATATAAGTGCTGTAAATACATAGATTTTTCATCATAGCAATCTTTAATGATTCCTGCTTTTTTTTTTTTACATGACCACAGACATATTACAACACCTATTAGAACTGCTCCGAATAACTGAGACCATATGAACACTGACACTCTCATATTGTGATAAAGTAGGTTTTGGAAAACTGTCTCAAAGCAGTCCCTTTCAGAGCTGACTTCAGAGTATTACAACACTAATGGCACAAAGCGATAAAGACATCTACAAACCTTCAGATCTATCAAACACTTGGCCTCCAGCTCAAGGGTTCTGGTGGAATGAGGCCATCTTTGTGGATGTGAGGGAGTACGAGAGGAACAGGAGGAGACGCCGCATCGAGCGCCTCTGCTTTGGGTGCCTTGAGACTCTATTAACAGTAAAACAAGCTGCGTGCACACACACACTAATTAACTAAGTTTCCCAAACGAACCACTGCGCAGAAATAAGTGCATCTGGGAGCCCCTTCAAAGCAGCAATGGCACAGTGGTGTGCCAGAGATTGTGCAATGCAAATGGGGCTGTAGAGAACTTGCCAAGAGCCATCAGGCTAAAAACAGAAAGACAATGGATCAGACAAAACACTACAATAAATAGCTCCGTGCGAACAATACTAATTTAGAGTCCGGGGGAACGCGAGGGCTTTGTAACCGGAGCACCTTTTGACCTTTAAGTTGGGCTCGTGACTTCTCGTGCAGGTTTGGGATTGGGACAATAATAAAGGAGATTGATGGGCGCCCTGGGTTAAGCGGATCGATGTGTGTCATAAAACCGCCGTCATGATAACGCATGCATAATCCAGATGAGCAGAAGTATGTGATATCGTCCCAGAAGCATGCCAGAATTACACTGGCTTTGGATTTAAGCCTCGTTGGATTGTTTATCAGTCACTGTGAGAAAAGCAAAGAGATGTTTATTTTAAAAGGTGACTGGAAAAAGTTCACTTTGTCCTCCGCTATAACGTAAAAAGCTGCTAGATCTCTAGCTAAGGCTCACACTGAGGCGGGTGATCTTCGGTGAGGTGGGAAAATCATCTACCCACACTTCTTTGCCAATCTTTACTTCCTCACACCTCCAATGAGGTTTTGTGAGATGGGGTTTTACCGCCCACAGTGCTCTGTGTTTGGCCACGGGCAACGGAGATACCAATCTGACTGTTTTGTTACTGGCAGAGGTCTTCTCAACCTCCACATCCCCTGCATGTCTCCACAGACTAATTCCTAGAGATACTACCTGACTTACTGAAATTTGAATGTGTATTTATAATACATATAAAAGTAAACAAATAAATGCCCACACACTCGCACACACAAACGTGAGTTGCTTATAACATGCATTTGAAATCACAACATGCACCAAACATCTTCTCTAGTTTGTGATGGTTTATAAATCAGTATAAATCTGCAGGCAAAAGACATTTCCCTGCAGTTTACAGCCAAAATAAAAGCTCTGTAATGTGTAAAAGCAAAGAAACGACCATAACTATTAATATTGTTATTGTACTGTTGTTGTTACAATAATACTAATGCTAATACTAATGATACTAATAATGTTATTTTTTTAAGATTGTACTATGACTTATAATAATCTATCATAAGTCTGTTAACAATTTTAACAATTATCAAAATGCATGTTTTTTCATTGTGCATTCCAATTACTCTCAAACTGCAGGGTTATTTTGAATGTTGCTAAATATATATATATATATATATATATATTTATATATATATATATTTACCCAGCGCAGGGTTGTAGTTAACCCAGAATTTTTAATATTGCTGTTAATATTACTCATAATTACATGCTGTATAGTCACCATGCTATAAGATTTTGGTCATACATAGTCCTAAACTTATTGCTAGTCCCAGAGAGAGTTATTACTAAATTCTATGCAGTGCATATTTATAATATATATACTACATTCTGAGACAAACAGAGAATAATAAAATAAAAAATAAAAATGGGACGCCAAAGCAGAGACAGTTTTAAGTCTTACATTCCTTCCAGACAGTTGGGTAATGATCACCCTACTGCAAACAGCCTCCGGCAGTGACCGCACACACACACACACACACACACACACACAGAATGAATCTCAATAGCTTCCACCGACCAAAGGGTCTGTGTGTCCCAAGGATAAGTTCCTGAATTGTAGGTGGTATTGAGTGCTGTGAGAACAGACATACCCAAGCTCCTTGGCTCACAATGTCTACGGCAAGACTCTGCCCTGAACCATACTTCATGAATATTTCTGCCCACATCATAGTGTCCTGTAACACCCTGCTTGAATCTGGGTCTCAATGTTACAGAATGGCTTCATGTTTAACCCAGACCTCTTTAACCGACAGTGACAAAAAGGGCTAGCAGGACCATTTCTGGATGATTTGCTCTACAAAGCTTCCTCACAATGCCTTGTTTTGCTACATAAGAAGGTACTTACCAAACACACTGTCACTCACAGAGCTAAAGCATCTTCTGTGTCAAAAACATTCAAACATATCTTGGAATATGAAGCTTATAGGACACACATTAGCCTGCTATAATTTAAGAAATCCATTCAATTTTATAATTATATTTTTCACATATAGTTGGCTCATACAAAGACAAAATGTATGGTTTAGCTTCATTTAAAAAAAAAAAAAAGTGGATCAATGAAAGAAGAATCTAGAAAATCTATGTACATATACATACATACATATATGTGTGTGTGTGTGTGTGTGTGTGTGTAGTAAACCGTTTGTGTGTCTTATAATGGAGCTATATATAACTTTATACAGAGTGTTGGATTATAATTAATATACATTTATATAAAGCTTGTATAATTTTTTTTTTTTTTACAACACTATAAATAATGATTTTCCAAAGCAGTGAATACAACATTATTGGAGATACATTACTTTTAAAATTCATTTCATTTTCTCTATACTACAAAATGTAGTGTTTGTCTGTGAAATTGAAACTTTTTTTCCCAACTGACAAGTCATTTTATTGACTTGCAAAAGCAAATTCAAACTTACCATTTAGCACTTCAAATATTCATTTTGGTCCCTGATTACATGGCCCAATAATAAAAACCTGACTCGGTCTCTAACTCCTCATCTCATTACCGTTTTAACAGTAATAACAATCGAATTAACACCTCCTGCAAAGTACACTACAGGCTTTAACAACCACATCCTTTTTGTAAAATACTAGGAACATGTTTTTTTTAGCCCAAAAACCAACGTACTGTACTGGCTCTTTAAACAAAGTAGCCTGAAGGAGTCTCATAAACGTTATTATACAACACGTTCTCAGTCTCATTAGCATCAATGTCCCTGTTCTTTCCTCTTAAAGACAAGGTGAAAACGACTGCTCCCAAAACTCTGCCATAAAACATTTCAATTTACCCTAATAAATAGGCTGATGGATAAATGAATACATTAGCTCATTCATTAGCTGTTTAACCAGGTAATTATGTGCAAGCACAGCCCAGCTCTCTCTCTCTCTTTCTCGCACAAAAGCAATAACCCATGCATAATCTGAAATGCAACATTTATACTTTTTTGGTTTAACATGTGAGCTGGGGGTTGCAGGGTCATAGTGACACGGTGACAAAGAAATTTACAAAAGTTTATGTCCATACAAAGCACATTAAATTTAAGTAAAGTGGCTACTTTTAAGGTTTCAAAGAAGTGTTTGGAAAATAAAATGTCAAAATTGGGTTGAAATAATATTGCATTGTCATTCAGTGTAACAAAATATTTATTTGCACATGTTACAATATATAAAATAATAATTAAACATACAATTTTATTGTATTTTGAATGAGTAAAAAAAAGAATCTTACTGACAAATAAACAAAGCCTAGTATAGTGCCAAATAAAATAAATAAATACAATTACAACTAATTTGGGGTGAAAGGAATTTGTCTTTTAATGTGTCATTGATTTAAATATTGTAAATATGCCAGACACGATTGTTACAGTGTCACATAAAATTTAGTAAATCAAGGAAATTTGTGTTATTTATTTTTGGCTCAGAAAAAAATTAATTGCAAACAAAAAAACGTTTACTTTTTAATCTTTATTTAATTATTTTGGAACAACCTGAAAGCACTTTTTATAGTTAAACCCTTTTTCATTTATGGCCCACATACAAAGTCCAAAATTAACCACACCTAAGAGAAAAATGTGAATGTGAAATGTGAAAATTTACCATTCATTAATATTTATAACTAGCCACAAAATTGTACATTTGCATCAAATAAATATACATATACATAAATACATAGTCTTCTTTAAATTAAGTATTCCTATATGTTGCCAGCTATGTGCAATAAATAAATAAACAGACCACTACTACTACACATAAATATTTAATTATTAAATATATGAATACTTTTATTAAAATGTTGTTATTAATACAACCTTTCGAACATTAGTATGTTATTATCATTATTATTAATAATTAAAAAATCTAAACAAAACATTTCACACATTTTTTGACCAAACTGTGCATACATTCTGCAAGCTGTGTAGAGTTAAAGCAATAAATAAATGCATAAAGAACACATTTTTCTGTATAATTATTGACCATTTTAATTTTATTTATTCATTTATATTTAGTTTAATTTTTTTTTTTTTTTCAAATTGCCTCAATTTACAAGCTGGAACTATACATTTCGGCCCAAACTCTGCCTGTAAGCTGTGTAGAGGTGAAAACAAAAGAAAAAAGTTTAGCGTTATCTGTACCGCGTTTTCATTTGGGATCCTTTAATAGTAGGTCATTTTTCAAAGTGAAGGAAAGATGAAGGCAACAGCAGTAGAAACAGCCAATAGGCGTGTATTGTGCATATCACGTCCTTGGAGCTAATCACTTTTAACTGCAGCAGGTTGACGTTGTTCTGCGCCAAATGTGAACAAATTAAATGAGGCAATTAAAGACTGAATAAGTCGGCGTTGATAATTGTGGCCTGATATGCCAGCGGCAATTATAATGAGCCCAGTTCTGCTTCACAGACTTAACTCCTGGCTGTGTTTCTCAACAGCGCTAAGTTTGTCCGTGAGGGCACTTGGGCCAAGGTTTCCCCTTGCCGTTTCTCAGCCGTACCGCACTATAAGATTTTCACAGCAGGACAGGCTATAAGATATCCCTCTCACGTCGAAAGGCCTGTTGGTTACAAGCGGACGGCTGTGGCGGGAAGCAGTCTGCTGGAAAATTGGGCCGCTCTGTTATATCCTGCGCTCTGTCATGTCCTGTGCTTCTAGCCTTTGGGTTTATTGTTCACGAAAGCTCGGTTGCTGCCGAGCCACTAGAGTTAACTAGCCCTGTCACTTCCATTAGGAAAACAGGCATGGATCTCTTTTAAAAGGAAAACGAAAATCATATTCTGGTTTAAGCTGTACGAGAGTGTATTTGTGTAGAAGTGTGTCCTACGCCTTGCCTTTTCAGGTCAGACCTGTTTGCTAGCAGTGGAGCTTATATAACAGCGCAGAAGAGAGAACAGCAGCGCAGGCTCGTTCGCGGCCAATTAGAGCTACTTACTAAAATGAGGCAATGATAAGGAGCAACACTGCACCGAGGCAGAGTGATAGCAACACAAGCATCTTTCTCATCTTCTCCATATGGTCCTCAGAAGAGCCTCTTCTTCCGTCCAAGATTCAAAGAACTTGCCAGCGCAATCTGACAGAAAACACTTCACTGAGGATGGTAATGCAAACGCGTTAAGATGTGCAATGCATCATTCGAGACAGAACAGTTGCGTTATGGGATAAACAGGTTCGTAATAGCAAACTTATTCAATTTATTGCTTTTCTAGGGACGTGAAAATTGGGGTACAGGATTTCCCACTGTTGGCAGATGCTGTAACTAGACAGTCTGAAAAAAAAAATCCAATTTTCCATAGGATGGCAAGTGAAAATGAATATAGGGGATTGTTCAGGAAATTCAAAGTGTTTCTCATGGGAATAAAAAAAAAAAAAAATTTTCATAAAAAAAAAATAAATACAAATATATACACACACACATCCAGGTCACAATCACTCAAAATATCCATCAGGGTTTTTAAAAGGTAACTAAAACCAAAACCAGGTCTTCATTGCTTGGGGGAAAAAAAATAAATAAATTAAAAAAAATAAATAAATAAAAAATAAAAAATGTATATATATATATATATATATATATAAGAAATTTTATACAAATCTCATTTATTAACAAAACTATTATCTCAGTGGTATCTTAATATTAAAAACAATGATAACCACAGACATTTCAAGCAATGAAATGATTTACCCTGCTACCAAATAATATATTGAGAAAAAAAGTGAAACTGTAAAATATAAAAATGAAGAAAACGTTCTTTATTAAGACTAATACTAGTGCATTTAACTGCACACGCATTTAATAGTAATAATGCCCAATTACAATTAATTGAAAACCAGCAAACAAATTGCAGTCTGAGCCATTATGTTTGCTTCGCCTTGGCCCACTTCTCTTGTTTTCATAAGTACTGTTGCTTTAAGTACTCTTCCTCTCAGTAATGATGGGATAAACAGCTCAGCCTTGGTTCTCCTTTCTTTGAAACCCAATGTCCTCAGCTCTCACCCAGTCCTCTCAAACAGCACATCAGCCCTGACCCACAGAGTCTACAGTCTCTTCTACTAGTGAACACAGCTTCATCTCAGACGAGAGACACTCCATGCTTTTCTGCTCACAATGAGAACGGCAAACATATTGATGATTTTCAGGAGAAAACTGGGCTGAAAAACTGTGGCTTGAATCATGCATTTAAAATTGATTGGCAGCGAAAACAAAAACTGATTTTGATGGTCTACATGAACGACATCAGTCCAGCTGAAACGAAATAAAAATTAACCACATGTTTCAATAACTGGCCTGAATGATCCACTTCTCTCACTAATCAGAGAGGACGAACTCGCTAAGAATGAGGGTGAATGATCTGGCTGCAGCTGGTAAAAGCTCAGTAAAAAGGGGATAATATCCAATAACTTCAATTGAATCCCATAAAGCTAGGACTATAAATATAGAGTACCATTGCATGTGAAGCTCATATGGATTTTTACACTACCATTCAAATGTTCTGGCTCAGTAATTTAATTTAATTTACATTAATTTGAATCTATTTCATTTTATTGTATTTTAACTAATATTAAAATAATGGTGTCAGTATTTGCTAATGTAACTGAAGAACTATTGCTGAAAAAGGCCTTGACAGTCATTTTTGCGCCTGACTTATTGAATATACATTTGTATGAGTTTCCCTTTCAACATCATTTATGGAAGGACAACATTAAAACTAATTACGCAACACAAAAATAATAATAATAATAATTGTACTAACTATACTTTTGAGCAGTAGTGTATTTTTTGCTTTAGTTCCCATTCAGTGAAAACCACCACCAACATAGTTCTTCAGAAAAAAAAAAAGATGAAAATACAGGTTTGGAATAAATGATGACAGATGTTTTGGTTTGCATCTCATTAAGCGTGCATGATTCAAAAATAGAAAGGGACACAAAGGTGTCATTTACAGAGAGACAGAGTATCAGAGCATGACATCCAGCAATATACATCTCTGCTATATCTTTCACTGCGCAAGAATCACCCCCTCACACGGCACTCTGGGATCTCACTCGAAACGCACGAGTCCTTTTCATCAGCTCCGTAATTGAAAAATTTAAGGGAAAAACAAGTCTCTGATTTCCTTGGGATGGGCCTTTGATAAGGCCTTTCGCTTTGAGAGCTTTGAAGAGGAGCCTCCTCTCATCTTCTGACTGCTTTACTCTCATTCAACCTCCAGAAAGAGCGAGAGAGGAAATATAAAGGATAGGAATGAGGGCAAAAAAGCAAAAAAGTCATTGTATCGATGGGGGCAGGGAAATACTATTATGCTTAAAATGTCAAATTAAATACCAATCCCAAAGACAGTCTCATTAGCATAACACAATGGCAGAGGCTGCTGGGGGAGTGTGTTGGAGTACGATAGGTTCAATGTGACCTCCATTAGTGGCATCAGAGTGTGAAATGACGTGCACACACACGTGTACGGGTCTCCTGATTCTGCTCTGAGGCAGTAACAGCGAGTCAGCGGGGAGTTATACTCTGTAGCGGCCTAATGGAAAGTAATGAGGATCGACTCGCAGTACGCTGGATTTCAAACCCAACGCCACCACAGCCCATCTGCCTGCCGCTCACCAGAGCGACAAATGATGGATCCAGGAAAAAAAAGAAAAAAATCAGACATCTCTCCCATGTCTGAAACCTACCAGGGGGACATTCCTGAAGGGAAATGAGGAATGAGGTGTGGGAATTGCAGAGACACTACAGAGGATGGTTTCGATAAAACGCTGACGTCACCAGTGGGGTTTTTTTTCCCCAGAAGGTTTTTGGTTTGCAAAGTCTGAAGAAACTGACTTTATATGCAGATACACTCACTATAAAGAAAACATACTGTACTATGGTTGATTGTGGACAGAGAATTCTGGAAATCTACTGATTTCAGTGTATTGCTAGAGAAGTGTGGAAAGTGCATTGGATTCTATCTGGACTTAATCTACTTAACTGTTCGTCAAAGAAAAGGTATATCAATGTATATATCAATATCAAGTGGCAAAAAACAGTTTTCAGTATTGAAAATCTTACTAATAAATGCTTCTTAAACATCTAATCATCATATTAGAATGATTTCTGAAGGATCATGTGATACAGAAGACTTACGAAGAGTAATGATGCAGAAAAGCTTCAGCTTTGCCTTGACAGGAACACATTGCAGAAAATGTTAATATAAACACTAATATTTTAAACTGTAATAATATTACACTATTACTGTTTTTACTTTATTTTTTATTAAATCAATTCGAACATATATTAAAAAAAAAAATTTAGATAAAATAAAATATCAACAACAATGCATGTTCTCTTAAATAGTTCTGGTCAGTGTCTGACATTCAAGGATCTCTGAACTACAGCCAAAAACAGTTTAAATGTGTTTGATTCTGCTTTTGAACTTATGCATCAGTTTTCCTCTCTGATGTATCAGATGCTGGAATTATTTCATCATAATCAATTGAGGGGCCGCATAAAATGATCAATGGTCTGGATTTTGCCTGTGGGCCGCAGTTGAGAGTTCCTGCTGTAAGCAATTAATAAAGTTACTCGCAGCTTTGCACAGAGAATCATGGCTATATTCAAAACTTGTCTTACAGCCCAGCAGGTCGGTATCTTCACAAAAGACAGTATTTTTAAATTTAAAGTACCTCGGGAAACAAGTTGTAGACAGACTTCCAAAGCACAATAATGTCATGTCTTAGGGCCTAGAGATAATTCAACTGAGCTTTAGACATAATCATGTTAACGAAAATCATCAGATCAATTACAACGTCATTAAAAAAATGAATTATTCTAATGATTATTGTAAAACTGCATGTGGGATATCAATGAAGGATGTTGCCATCAAAATCCAACTAGATCAACAGGATGTTGTCCCAAAAAGTGCAGCACTCTTCAGCCTTTAAGTGCCGCCTATGTATCAGTCAGTTAGTGCAGGGATTTTATTGAAAGAGCATTCCAAGGGTACAAAAAAAACATTGGACCCCAATGCTTCCCTCTAATAATCAGAATATGATATCTCCATCACATGCTACACATTTATAACTGCTAACATCTTGTAAAATGTGCTTCAGCTTCCCTTGTCAGTACTGTTGGTCGAGTATGATCCAAGGGAACCAGACCACTTTCTCAAAACTGAATTTTCATTTTTATGTGAACCAACCCTCCAGACACATCTTAAACACACAAACATACACAACGGGGTGACACAGCAGCTGCTAGTGGTTCAGAGAGATGCACAGTGAGCGATGAAGACAATTAAGAGCTCTAATTACCTCAGTACATCAGCTCTCAATATGCTGGCCATTGATTTGATAGAGCACACATGACTTTGGATGAGCAGTAATCAAACAACTTCACACAGGAGGGAAAATATTAAGGAATGGCCTGCTGTTATATCTGGCGCACACTCTGGGTGCTTAAATAAATCGCTGGCGCTCTCTCGCTTCCTTCTTCGTTTTGGTCTCCATCTCACACCAAACTCCTACAAACAATCCAAAAACACCTGTGTAATATCAATTAAGATGAACTCCTCTGGGAAAGCTGCCAATAGTGATTAGTAGTGATGAAAAATGTAATTTCACACTTGATCAATATACATCATTAGAAAAAGCCTGTATTCATCAATTTCAGATTCTCACGTTATTTATCCACAGGCTAACTTCCTGTTTACTACATCAAGACACCGCTGTCTCGTGATTGCACAGATTTCTTCCAGACTGAAACCAACTGACAGCGCAATGCAACTCCTATCAGATGGGTCGGTTGTTTAGAAATAAGAGATGGTTTTATATTACACAGATAAGCAGAGGAACAAGATAAAGTGATGGACCGCGTCAGTTTGCTCTCTTATCGGATTCTGCCCGGGGAGAGAGGGAGAAATGAAGGTGATTGGGTAGTTTGCTGAGCCACAGATGCATTCCTCATCCTCGGAGAAGTCACCGTTCAGGACTAGTGAAGTGTGACAGCAGAAATGCTGAAACGCCCATATGGCAGAACACAAGAATACATAAACATTCAAGAACACCTCGGGCGCAAACAGACACACCTGCAGTCTCCAAGAACACGGCGCCGTATTACAAAACATGCAACTGCGCTCTTGCTAACTGCCTGTGTCGCTAAAAAAACCAACATAACATAGTCCAAGCAAAGAGAGTCGTTTACTAACCGTGTATGTGCATGATTATAAACTGTAAGCAAACATGCGTTTAAATTGTACTTATAATTAGGGATGTACAAAATATAATAAAAGACTAACTGCTTAGTTTATAGCATTTAATAATCGATTACGATAATTATAATATCCAATGTATAACAGATGCCGTTTCAGATTGCATCCATATTTTCGCACCAGATGCAAGTCTGAAGAAAAACATTTTGCATTTTAAATTAAATTTAAGTTAATGCTGCTAATTTTAGATTTCAGCATCATTTATATTTGTAAGCTAATGGTTCGTTTCTTTCCCAGTTGCAGTTTATTCCGCATATTATGGAATATATGGAGATTCCTTTACCATGCCTTGACAAGTGATGATTATTCATTATTTTTTATTGTTACAAAGGTGTTTGTTATTTTATTAAATTGTTATTTCAAGTGTGGTGGTGTTTGACATTTCAGTTGACAATGAAAATGCCTGTTTCCACAAAAATTATTTTTTTATACATATATATACATATATATATATATACATACATACATACATATATGCATACACATACTGTATGCAGTATATAGCAGTAAATCAACATATTTATTTATCTTATTTTTGAAGGATCGTGTCACACTGAAATCAAATTATAAAACCCCTACTTACTAAAACCTGCCAACAGAAATGATTTGATACAAGTCTCTACAGTCTGAGTCCATGCACCCCATCATCCTCTCACCTGAAGCCCTGGACTGCCACTCACCCATGAAAATCCACAGTCATGGGTTTCACTGCAGACAACAGCACTTACAGATAGCGTCAGCCTACACTACACCACCACAGACGAGGTAAACCGTGTGCCAAATCTGAGAACTGATTCTCATCACACTGATTTTGGCTCAGTTTCTCATGGAAAATGAAAAAACCATGACATTGATGGAAGGAAGGTATTGTGTAAAGTTGTCAGTAGTGGTCCGTTCTTGGAAAGCATGCAGTATGTTATTTATGTAACTATATAATTGCTCTAGAGATAGAAAAGAGATTCAAAGGAGAATAAATAGTGACTTTTACTGAAGTTTCCAGAGGAATGTGTCCCCATGACCAAAAAACCCCAGCAATCTTATACAGTCAAACCTCAAAAAAAAGTGAGGATAGCAAAATAAACAGACCCCAATATTATACACCAAAATTATTCATACCAGTAAAACTGAACAAAAATTTGTTAATTTGACCTGACCATATTCTAACCAATAATGAATAATCTGTGATAATGTGAGAAACGTGATGTATTTGACTGTATGCATTATATAGAGTTACACAAATTGTTTCAACAATGCCCGTGTTCAAATTTTCCAAAATGCCAGTTTCTAATTAAAATTGATGTAAATAGTTCTCATCAAATTCTTGCAAGGCTAAACGATCTGAGAAATGTTACCCACCTTTAAATGCTTACTGCATGTCAGAAATACGTCCTTCGGGTCTTATTTTTACTTCTAATGAATTTTAAAAGAACCATCTGTGACAAAATTGGCATTTCAACAAGTTCTCCTCAGAGATGTCTATTTAAATCTCATATCGACACCAGAATGCCTTTCCATTTCTCTCACACATGCTCTTTTTTCATATCATTCATGTATTTGTACAATTAAGCCGAGACGTAATTGGAGTGTTTATGTACAAATAGGGGTGGGCAATATGCCGGTAGACACGATTAAACGGTAGAAATGTGTCAACCGATAGAGATTTTGGTCTTAATCGCGATTGAGATCAAGTGACGTTGCACGTTACGCATCCATGCAATACACATTCACTTCGGCAATGGAAGATGATGGTGCGGCAGCGTTGAGTTCGAGAAGATTGTAAAAAACAAAAGGTGCATCATCTGTGGTGTGGAATTGGTTTGGGTATAGGAAAAGTGATACGAATGAGACGAACGTCATTTGCAAGGTATGCAAGAGCACGGTTTTAGCAAGCAGTGGAAACACGTCAAACATTTTCTATCATCTCAAATCCAAGTATCCAAACGAATATGGCCAAAGTAAAAAAAACAAGTGAAGATAAGGAACAGGAAAAAAAGTTTGTTTCTAGCTTTTACAGAGACGGTATACTGTCAGGCACTATGTTAGTACCTGTTGTTCTGAGAAAAAAAAACATTAAACTTGAGAATACATTTCAGTAAACAGTATGGTAGTTTGTTTGTTTTTTTTTTTTAAAGTAATGCTGCAATTCTCAGTTTTAAACAGTTTCTTTGTGTTTGAATTTTTATTTATGCATTTTCAGATTGCTATATTGCAATATATATCCTTATCGAGGTAGAGAATAGCTTCTACCATGATTGAAGATTTGGGCCATTTTTTTATATCTCCTTTTGCATTCCACAAATCAAGAAAATCATACACTTTTGGAGTAAGATGAATGTGAATGACTACTGTACATAAAAATATTTTTGTGAACTATTTCCATCATCCATGCTCGCAAAAGCAACACAAAAATCTAATTCAAGTATATAGTATATGTACCTGACCAAAATGCATGATTACTTCTGAATTCTTCAATGAGAGAAATATTTTATGTAATATTTGGGCAGCTGCTTCCTGCACATATTCCCTCCTTACACATTCCCATAAGACTGAACAGTTTGTTAAGGCCCCTGCAATGTTTCTTTGAAACAGACTTGAGAGAGCATGTTCTTAAGGGTTCCCATCCCCAACGGCAGAAGGCCGATCCAAGTGTTCCAGCTCGATCGTATCACAAAAGAAAGAAAAAATATCAACAAGCCCGAGAATGAGCTCTACCTCTGAGGCGATTCAGAGCACGGAGCAGAAGCCTCAAAGCGGCTGATATGGCATATTCTTACATTACGAAAACAAGATAAAAACAATGTAAGGCCTTATAATCAAAAAGAAGAAGAAAGCAAAAGGCGAGGAGGGGTGAGGGAGCTTTGAAGTGTCTGTGTTTGCATACGGCTGAGTTTCCTCACAGGGTGCATCCTAAAAATAAAGAGGGTACGTCAGGCTTTTAAGGGCTGTGGAGATAAAGTAGGCCGTCGGTTCTCTTATTTGGGCCTGTTATTCCTCTGAGTGCCTTTGAGAAGGGACAGGCCGGGCCATGACTGTGCTGTGATTGAATTCCTACGGGTCAAAGCCTCAGACGAGACCAACAGAGAATCTCAAAAAGTTCGCACTCTCTAGATCAGCGTAATGACAGACCATTTATTGTTTCATTATTTGCATGGCATTTAATGATTCTGGTTGCTGACTGATGATTCCATTAATCGTTCTTTTTAAACAAAAACATGGCATACGAACAACCGGTCAGTAACACAGATCACGAAACCTACTCAACACTTTAACAGGAACACCATTAGAGTAAAACAGGAAATCACAGAGTGATCGAGACTGGTTTGAGAGTGTTTTGACCAATTAATTCATTAAGAATTGGCTCACACAAGTCGTTGAGAATCAGACATTACTATAGAAAACCATAGATGGTGTCGGAAATTGCATACCAAGTAGGTACTTTTTAAAGTAAGTGATTACTTTCAATATTATGCATGTGTGTGGTATGAATG
Organism: Enteromius unitaeniatus; assembly: GCA_032359435.1. Classification (NCBI taxonomy): domain Eukaryota; kingdom Metazoa; phylum Chordata; class Actinopteri; order Cypriniformes; family Cyprinidae; genus Enteromius; species Enteromius unitaeniatus. The sequence goes on from JAUMHI010000049.1 coordinate 1,197,229, forward strand.
TCATTTTTACTACCTGGTCTCATGGCATAAATGTACCTGAGACACGAAATACTTACTAATAAGTACAGTACATCACTTCAGTTTCCAGAGGAAATGAACACTATAGAGGCAGTAAAACTCTGACACCTTCTATTCCTTTTCACACAAATTTACAGTTTTGATTAATAAAGAGTTTGCAATAAACAAAATGGTTTGCAGAATTACTTGAAGAATATCATGTTATGACTTCAAAACAATATTAATATGCTGGGAAATTTGAAAACTGATGCTTTTGAACGTTAACAGCACACATATCCTGCTTCATTTCTATTGGTTTTCTCCATAGGTTTACTCCGTAGCTCATATAATACGGCGTTTCTCACGAATTCGGTGTAACTACGGTTCAACAAAACAAATCAGATCTGTGTAAAAGGAAGTTGAAATGGCACGTTGCATCAACAAACGCCTTTTGATATTGGTTTTGCATTTGTTAACACACTATCAGGTAGGTTTAGAGTTGGATTTGATGTTGGGCATATTTCCTACATAATCAAGCATTAACTTTTAACAACAGTCCCCGGATATTTTAATTTGAACCGTCACAATATGTAACTTATGCAATGTAATTCAAACGCAGCAATACTTACCGCAAGTATCGACGGAATAAAAACGTGAGGGTTCACATGTTTTATCTGTATTTTAGCACCACTCAGTGGACATCAGTGGACCCCAAACTGGGGTGAAACGTGAAGTACATAAAACAGTGTTACACAAAAAGTGCACAGAGGTATATCTTTTTAGAAGACCAGGTTGCTTTTTTAAGTACTAAATTTGCCTATCTACCTACAGTACCTACATATCACATCTGAGGTAAAATATAAAAGATTTTGCAAAAACATCAAATGTCAGTGCACAGTTAGGTTCCAATGTATAACAGTTTTAATATTTGTCCCCCCAACTGAGCCTGGGTTCTCCAAAGTTTTTTTTGTTTTTTTTCTCCATTCTGTCACTGATGGAATTTGGTTCCTTGCTGCTGTCACTTCTGGCTTCCTTAGACTATTGACAATGTGATCACAGAGATGCTATTTAAACTAAACAGCTGGGCATTGACATGATAAATTCATTAATAAAATGCCTTCAACAGAAAATTTAGTGTTTAGTCTTGTCATTTCAAATTTGTGACCCTGGACAACAAAACCAGTCATAATTTATTACCAGTCATAAGTTAATTTTCCGAAATTAAGATTTACACATGATATGAAAGCTGAATAAATAAACTTCCCATTGATGTATGATTTGGATGGATAGGGCAATATTTGGCAGAGATACAACTATATGAAAATCTGGAATCTAAGGGTACAGAAAAATCTAAATGCTGAGAAAATCACCTTTAAAGTTGTCCAAAAGAAGTTCTTTTCAATGCATATTACTAATCAAAATATAAGTTTTCGATAAGAAGTTGACTAAATCCCTTCATGGAACATGATCTTTACTTACTATCCTAAGTATTTTTGGCAAAAAAGAAAAATCAATCATTTTGATCCATAGAATGTATTTTTGGCTATTGCTACAAATATACTCCAGAGACTGGTTTTGTGGTCCAGGTTCACATTTCTGAACCACTATTTTTTCTAATTGAAACTGTTGTTTGGAGACAATCTGTATTGTTAAAAGTGCTATATAAATAAGTGACTTGTCTTGACTATATTATAACCGATACGGAATAACAACAGGTTTTCAATACCAATCCCTCATTATAACCAAAATAAGACTGATGATAAGACCTGCTTTCCCCAAAGAGTTTGAATTCTTTTAAAGCTATTTATCCATTTGTTAATGAGTAAACATCTGTCTGCAATGCAATCAAACAACTCCATGCAACACAACAAAGCTACAGCACATTCTAATCACCAAAGCAGCCTTCACTGCAAGCACGGAACAACACTTGTCAGGCCGATGGCAAAGATACGCTGGCACTCCCCGTCAGCAGCGTTCAGCGCCGAAGGCTTGGCACAAGCGGGAAGGCTGTTGAATCTCAGTGTCGGCGCCCACTCCTGCCACCCAACCCTCTGTTTATTTATACCCACCCCCAACCAGGTCTGGCACTTCAGACCACCTCCTCCTCCCCCATGCGCCCTTCCCCACAGCTTCCAACACGCAAGCTATATTTAGCCGTGACTGCGCTTGGCAGGGCCGCCCGTGGGGGGAGACAGGTGGGGAAGAATTCCCCAGTTGTACATTCCCATAGCTCGATGATGGGGGCTGATGGGGACCAAGACAGCACGAAGCACAACTGTCCCTTCTTAGCAGCTGGTGTGGCCCATTAGATGGGATTAGAGCATGCAAACATGCCCCGTCGCCCCATTCTCCAGGGTAACGGGCTTGGAGGAAAGCCACCTTGACCTTGACCTTAACTGAGAAACATTTGCTCGGCTTTTGTCGCGCATAAAGCACCACCATGAGACTGCCGCCATATTTCATGCCTGGCTAACACCTCTGCAAATATAATTGAAGTCAACCTTTCAAATTGACAATGTAAGTCTATGTTAACCATTCAGTGAGAAGGATCTTTTGTCCGATGCAGTGCACAGAGTCCCATTATCCATTTGGGATTGCATGTGGTGATGAAAGGCCTTGGAAGTGGGGATGAGATTAACCTAGGTTAGAGTTTTTAATGAGTTTTGCTCTTTTATCAGTAACTGGTGAATAAGCGACCAGACATGAAGGTTACAGAATAGAAAAGTAGCTTAGAAATGGACCCATCATTAGTTACTCAACTAATTAAATCAATAATCGAAATAATTAAAGTGCTTCGACAAAGGTGGCTCATTCATCTCCGCTCGTATGATATTTTATCTGGTTGGAAAAAACATGAATAACACGTGTCCCTCCTCCAGTAACCACAGGCGCTGCAGTAAAGGGGCGTCACTCATGTAGGTAAAACGCAAACTTGTTGAAGACGAACTGTGACAGGAATCGTAAAGATATATTCTCAGGGGTCCAGAACAATCGACTACAGTCAGTTCGGCACTTAATAATAGTTGACATTTAACATGAAACAAATAAAAGAGCAGCGGTACAGGTGTCTGCCTCCTCCGTCGTGAGAAATGTGCTTTACGCCGCACTATAAAAATGTCTGACACAACATACCCTCTAGTTCTCTCATTTTTCACATGAGGCCGGCACAAAAGAGAATTTGATAGAAATACGAACAGAAGAACCTTGAGCAGTAAAAGGACCAGCACACTTATTGTGATCATTAACTTAGCTTCCTGTAGAAAAAGGCATTTTGTGCCTTAAAGATATAAAATGAAAGGGAATGTTTCTCACTCTAATGTAGGATCCAAATTTGGCTTCCAACTAGCGTACTACGAAAGAGTCCCGTTGTCACATTGCACACCGTAGCACTTGCTTCAATGTTAAAAACCATCAATGATGGAGAAAGTGATTTTGGCCAATTTAGCAATCTCTGCTGCACAACATTATTGTTCCGTGCTTTTCCCCCTTGCTCAAACATTTTCCATTTAGAAAACGTACAGTAGTTTACCGGCTCAACTAGAGTAAAAACTCTAGCTACATTAGCTAACAGCAATGTCATATTACAGAGCAGCGCATGGGTCGCGGGGTTTTGGGTTACTTTTATAAATGTACAGTGGCTGCACGATCTGTTTTCATTTTGATTTGTCTGAAAACACTTTATTTTACTAATGTGTATTATTCCTTGAATATATACGTGGCAACTTAAGACCGGAGAGGTGGCTGTAGTTGGCGGCTGAGTTTCAGCAAGAGCATACATTTTAAGGCTCAGCAGAATAAAAATGACAATAACTAATACATGATTACGATAGGATCTGGTTTGTATGTGATTTTCTTGAGATTTGGATAATTTCCTAATAATGAATGTGTAGCTTACATCTGAAACATCAATTTGTACAGCAATACAAAAAATTTGAAATAACCAAGTTCCACATGGTATCCCAAAAGGAAGTTATTACAAAACACTCAGTGGTTTTATGTGAGTTTCCTGATGCTAATGTTAGATCTAATAGAGCTGCAGGACAGTTCAGCCAGTGTAAAGGCTGATAATAGCAGAACAATAAATAAAAATGTAAATGACGAAGAACAACAAGTATTATGACTCATACTTGGCAGAGGTGTGAAAAGTTCTGTTTCCTCAAACTGGTTTGTCATGCATTTCTTTATTTCAACACATTTGCAGCTAAATCCTAGTATTTTACATTTGTGTTTAATTGTGAGATAGATAGATATATATATATATATATATATAATGTATATAATTTAGCTTATTTACAATGGTGTACACAAATTAATATTAACCTGGATTAATAAATGCTGTAAAAGATGTTCATGGTTTGTTCATAATACCTAACTTTACCTAACTAACCTAACAGCATTAACTGATTCCAATCTACTGTAGATCTTTATGGTAAAGTGTATCATCCATTTCTCTTTGTTAACCTTTAGCTTATCTTAGTCACAGAGAGATGTTGCAATTTCAACAAGCAGGTGCCTAGTTCCCAGCCGCACATGGATGATTAGCGAAGTTTCACGTGGTAGCCTATGGAGGATCCACTGCATATCTCCAGTGCTATAAACACGACCCTGCAATGGGCGAAATAAAACATTTACCCAGCAACCTGATTTTTTCACAAGACCAAATAGCTATCATAGTACGCCTAATTTCCTGATTGTCATGACATGATGCGTGTTTATAGTGCCAGGGCACAGTAGAAAGAATCAAACGACCACTTTTCAAGATATAAATATCTAGACATCTAACTCATAATTATTGACTTTGACCGAGGAGAGTGATAAAATAAACAGCATGGGTTCTAAAAGCGCAAATGGCACTCAGCAGTGAATGTATGTGGAGCGACGCTGTGCCGCTGGCTTTGAATATTAGCGCTTGCTCCTCTCCTGAGGAGGTGCTAGCTGGCAGATCCGCAGGCAGAATTGTTCAGGCTCAGACAGGTGGGTGATATGGCCCTATAAAGCATCAAGTTACTGAGTCATGAGAGAACTGTGCATGCCAGGCATGTGCGCTTGTTTTGTTTTCGTGTTACAGAAGCGGTTGGCTTGAGCATTTTAGTTTAACGCAAGCTGATCCTTCAGTAAAGTTAGTTTACAATAGCTCTGTTCAGAACAGTTTACATAAATGCAGTACATACTGATTTGTTACATACGTTTTCAAATCAGTAGTTTCTTAATCGTGAAAAAAATTGTCCCATGAGCATCAAAGTCTTCTCGCATTCTCTCAAGTCACTGCAAATGCCAAATGTTGTGTGACAGTCAAAGACATTGCACAATGTAGTACAATACAAATTAGGCAACCAATCCAACGGTGCATGAAGTTGTAAAATAAATGACATTTTCAATGGTTTAATCCAATGCAAAATGGAACAGTTCCCATAAAGGAACCACGTTCGTGAGCGTCTAAACAATTTGTAGTACCAACGACGAGGTGTGGGTGGATACTGGGGTTTAGACTTGACAGCAAATCCACACGCTGAGGGATTTCTGTCAGCCACAATCCTGACAAATGTCTTTGGCTGAGACTACGGAGTAAAACAAACAGACTGAGACAGCTCTGAAGGTGAGGTGAAAAAACCGCTAAATATCCCTGAGAAAGCTGCCCGGGTATGTGCGCGCGCCTATAGATTTGTTTCAAAACCTAGTGAGTCCCATTTCAAGGTGCAGATGCTATACTTCAGAGAATTCATTGCAATAAGCTTAGAATGCATGGTAATGAATGAAATAGTTGAAAAAGGGATAAAAAGCAGTAATAGAAAAAGGATCAAATAGAAAGGCAGGAAAAGTCTAATTGCAAACAAATCAGCCATGCTTTTGTTTTGAGCTAATCATTTTTTAATAAAATGTCTCAACTCGAAATGACAGACTTTACCCTGATGATGTATGCTGGGCGTCTCTGATAATCTAGTCCACATAAACCCTTCTTTACTAAAAGTTCTCTGTCATTGTCCAGTCACCAATCTAAGGATAAAGGATAAGTCTCTACATTTCCTTTTCTTTTCTTTATTATTGCAGTAATTGATTTTCTCCTGGATATATGTCGCAATACAGATTTATTGCTTTTCAAAATGGTGAATGATGTGAGATTAATGTAGAAATGTAATTAGAATTATTATAAAAACATCAGTTGAATGCACATGACTACAACATCAGAATTATGAAAAGGAAACTGGATTTTCTTTAAGCCCTGAGTTTCCGAGTTGGAGACAGGTCAGTTCGAAAACATGTCAGACGAAATGAATGCAGCTTGTATGTTAATGGTTAATTTGTTAACATACATAGTTTAATTTGAAAGAGGGAAAAAAAAAATAAAAATAAAAAAAAAAAATTATATTCAGGGTTTAAATTACACTAAGTTACATGTACCAAAAAATATATACCACAGTATTATGACAATTACAATTGTGTATAACAGATTATATAAACAGAATTTACAGCATCTTCAGAAACTGAATAAAAACATAAAAAAGCAATAACATACAATTTGTATTCTTTATCATTTTATGGATGTACATTAAACAAATTGTCATCTTGCTCTGACCAAAGTGACTGGAAAGCACCTGGCACCGTAATTACGACTTTTCAACTTGTAAATATGTACTTCCCATATGTTAAGCATTCTGATTTAGCCACTTATGAAGCTCCTTAAGATCCATGTAAGAAGTAGGCAGCTCACTAGGATTTGAAACAGACCATATGTATGTATCTTGTCTGTGTGTGAGCATATGAATACCAATAGAGGCCCTTTGCTGACAGAGACTAGCAGGTGATACATGGTGAACGGGCTTAATTCTGAGAGCGATTCTAAAAATATATCAAGCCTTACAACAGACATAGTACTACCAGCATCACACACACACTCAACGGCACTCACACACACAGCAACAGGGCACACATCCCTGCCAGCTGGCTGGCGTAAGTTAAAAATGCTGAGTGTTTAATACAACTGTGTGCTGGGCTCCACCCTGAACTCGGGGGCCCTCGACATCTGTCTCCGGGGGGTCCCGAGTCACAGGCTGGGGTGACCGGTTGTCGAAACTCAAAGGAGACAGACTGGATCATGGCTCTGCGTCGGGGAGAGCCCAACGACACCATCTGTCTTTCATCTGCTCTACCTCAGTATGACGAGTCATGCCGCAGCACTCAAGGGGATTTAGGGGAGCGTTTTCAAGCGTGAGCGTGAACGTACCGTATGTACGCTTGTTCTCGCACAGAGAAAATCCAGAATGATGCTTTCTTCGATGACAGCAAAAGTCTACAGTGACTGAGGTATGTCCTGACAGGCAGCTGTGTACACACCTGAGGTCTGCTGTGGGATTGTCAGCAGGCATCTGGAAAGCTTGACTGTCTGCATGCTGAAACGATTCTCAGGCTCCGTGTTGCTGTGGTGTGGAGTTGTTCTTTTACTCTCCTCCTCCTTTTAGCCTTGCTGTTTGCTCTGAGCTGGAGGCAGACAGCCGGAGTGATGTGGACTGTCTGCAGCATGCCTGTCAGGTTACAAAAAGCAATATGTCCACCTGTCACCTCCCCTAGTCAGGCTCCCATCAGCCTGCTGTCATACTACCACTGGCCTCTGCACAGAATCCAGCTCCAAACTCGCTGACACAGCAACGCCAACACCACATAGAGACTGTGTACAAACACTAACACATTAGACACATACACACATCTGAGAACATCAAAGGAAGAGAGAATAGAGCAGAGGAGGGGAAATGTGAGTACAGGAAAGCAAAGGAGAAAGATCACCAAAAAAAAAGAAGATAGTAGAAAAAAAGGGTGATGAGGAGAGGAGAGGAAAACGAAAGAAGGAGAAGGAGAGGGGAAAAGGTAAAGGAAGAGGGAAGGGGAAAGGAAACAAGCAACATCAGGAAGGGGGCACAGGGAAATTTAAAGGGTTTTTTTTGTGAGCTGGGATTTTAAGCAGAGTTGATGGAAAACGGAAGGAGAAGGAGAAGGGAGAAAGGAAAGTAAAAGGAAAGGAAAGGAAAAGGAAGTAATTAGAGATGGAGACAGAGAGATGGTAAGGAAAGAGGGAAGGGGTAAGGAAACCAGGAATATCAGGAAGGAGGAACTGGGAAATGAAAAGTTTTTTTGTTTTGTTTTTTTTGGAATTTGGACTTTAACCAAGCCTAAAACTGGAGGTGGGATTGGGAAGGCTCTGGCCTCAGCCAGCACTTTGTTCACTGCCATCACTAAATCACAGCAGAATCTCATTCATCAAACATGCACGGCTTTCAGACAGATGGAGTCTGAACAACTCATGGACTCCCCCCAGAAACATCACCAATGCTAGCATTCATTCACAACTCGCTTCATTTCAATACACGAGAGCTGTCATAAAAGCAGAAGAACTAAAACAATATTATGTTTAGACAGAGATGGAGAAGATCTGTGCTAGATGTCCAGGACTGGTCAGGCTTATCTTGACAGAACAGTTGCTGAATGCGGGCTGCTGGGTATAAATTTAGTTCCTCATTAGTTTTTGAACATCTGCACATACAATAGATCTCTATCAATTTAAAACTCTATGACAAACATAGAGAGTTTTAGACATGGTGGAGGTACTCCACCATGGAGGTAAATCTTCAAAAACGCAGTATGCGTGTACCTATCAAAACTATTAACAAGCTGAACTTCCTCTAAATTTCCTGGCAATGAGTGAGAGCTGAATTAGCCTCCCCTGAGAATCATGATTAAATGTTCTTTTAATAGAGTGCTCACTGTTGAGTCAGTGCTTCAGCCCTTTAAAGGGATTTGGTTTAATTACATCATATCTAAAACTAATGACTTCGATATGGTCTTTAGTCATACATGCTCTAAAACACTGTTCAACAAGACTCCACATGGGATGACAGTAAAGATTAAACCTGGATTTGTTGCCTTGATTAGAAACACAAGTGTCTTCTTGCACTACTTTGATTCTTTGTTAGAGAAATCCCACTTTCAACCTCTTTTAAGAAAATAAAAGATATGCAATTCTACTCCACACCTTTATAAAAGCCATCATCGGCTGTGTTCCAGCCAAACACTTGACATGATAATTGCAGGCTATCAAATCCTGCTGGCAAATGCAATGGACACTGATCTGGAAACAGCGCAAGCAAGCAATATTATGCCTAGAGCGCAGCATCCATGTGGATATGAGTGAATAAGAACAAGGAGAAAAGCTTTTACTGGCTGGAAGTGAAGATTGGGAAAGAGGTTGATGGCAGCTCTGAATGGCAGTCTCTAGTGCCTCTGCTCCAATCTGATTGGCCCCAGAGATGATGCTGGCATGCCGTAGTACAGTGGCAGTGCTAGATAACCCGGTTACAAACAGCTATAAACAATAATAGCAATGCTCAGTGTGCCACTTTTTTCTCGTTATCAAAGATTTGTACAGCTTTTACGAAGTACTTTTGGCTACACACATGAATATTATTCCAAAACAATGTATATGTAAATACTTTCTAACATATTTATTGTATAATATGTGAATATATGTGAAGTACATTATATTCTCTGAACAGACCTTGAATAGAAGTGGAAGGGATTGAAGTCAAAACACTGTACGACAGATATTCTGGCTGCATTCATGAGTGTTAACAATATTTGTGTAAAAAAATGGTGATTTAAATGAGTACATGCAAGAGATCCGTGGCACACCTCATAAACGAGCTCTCATCTGTTTGAGCAAAGATGAAAGAGCCTAAAGAAGAGTTAGGTCATGCGTTTACTTCAGATCTCTGTTCTATAAAACCTTTCTACGGAAAGCACAGATGAAGACTGCTCTCTGCATACCAAGACTGCTGTAATTCAAGAGCTAAGACAGCATCAAACACCATCACAGGGGAAAAAAAAAAGAAAAATATTATACCTGCATCTCTGCAGGCTTTAGCGGCATTTACAGTCTCGTCAAACTCTCATTCTTTGGGAGTAATCTGTAGGAAGCCGTGCTGGTTTCATTCATAAACTGTTTCATTACGGATAATGTCTCTTTCGCGCTCTCTCTCTCGTTTCCTCTGACTGTTTATGACAGAAAACCATATATTTTCATGATAATCTCCAGATAAATTGCTTCAGTGCTTTATTGTTATTGCCTCCCTGCTGTGGGAGAGGGCAGTTATCAGTTATAAAATGCACAGGGTAGTACTCAAGAGAACTCGGGCCAGGTTTGTATGAGGAAGTGTCCAGGACGGAACAGTAAGTCAAAACCGCTGAAGAAAACAGATTTAGAGTTTAGCCCGAAGGACAGAAGCTTTTAATGGAGAAAGGAGTCTCCACAGATCTAGAAACCCAGAAATATTCCATCCGTATTTGACAATATGACTCCGCTTTACATAAAATTCATTAGTGAATAATGACTGGTGACAAATGTGTCAGTTGGGAACATAGGTCATCTGGCTCAATGTCCTTGCAAACTTTTAAAACATCATCCGAGTTAAACTTCATATGGAAATTGTGATGTTTCAACTATAAACAAGTCTCGGCTCATCTATATTCTGGATGCGGCGTTAGAAAAACAGATCCATCAACAACCCATAAACTCCCCTCTTTTCATCCATCTCAGACTGGATGCAGATTTCACAGGTAAAAACCTCATCACTTTTAATTATTTATTTCCTCTAGTATTGACCAATGCTTCACCACACTGGTTCTCAGTTCATTAAGAACCAGCAGCGTTTGAAATTGGTCAATATATTTAACAAACGACCTCTTCTGAAGAGTTACTTGCCATCTCAGCAACTTTGCCAAGGCCTGTTCCACAGTTGTGCAAATGTTATATCTACCTGACATTACATGATGAGTAAGAAAATAGATAATAATTAGGAAAAAATATGAAAAAATATGGGGAAGGTATCTCAGTATTATTTAGAAGCAAAAAAGCCAAAACAAAATGGATTTTTTGAGAGCAATGGTAAAAGGATGGATAGCAGGCAATTTCTTTCTCACATATATACATACATTTTAAATGTAATTTAACATTATTATTTAATGTGGTTTTGGAAACATGTTTTATTTAAACGTAAAAACATAAATAATAATAAGATTTTAGTTATTTATATATATATATA
>JAUMHI010000049.1:1208369-1238254 GCA_032359435.1 Enteromius unitaeniatus
TACACGTGTTTATTATTTTTACATATAACAGTGTTTTACCTTAAAAAAAAATATAGAGATTTATTTATTTTAGACACACACAAATATACACATACACACAGTAGTTGTACTGCATCATGATTATCTTGCTTTTCATCTCATTAGTAAAATCAATGTAAACCAAAATTCTAATTGAAATTACAAAAAAATAAAGATGCAAACCAACATTTTCATATGCAGATATTATGATCAATTTTTACAGTTACAGAGGAGGGGGGGGGGAATACATAAATCAAGCAAATGTTTTTTCCATTATCGATCACTCAAGTCCACCCCTCACAAAAAACTGTGTTGTTCTTTAGTGTACAGTGCTATACTATATATGATGCTGTCTTCAGAGTTCGAATGAAGTGTGACCATGCCACCATTAAAGAGACAGATTGCTGTCTACCTCCTCCCACCGCTGGGTGGCTAATGACAATGGAAAGCTCTCATGTTGGTGAGCAGAATATTGACTGGGGCCAAAGATTTACACCTAGGCTCCTGAAAGTGGAAGCGTTCCCGGACATGACAAATATAGCTCGTAATTGAGTTTGGTCAGTGGGTCGTGTTTGAACAGAAGAAGAGGAGAGGGAAGAAATGAATGTTTGTTGGTTTGAGCCCAAGTTCCTGCCACCAAATAGATGAAGAGGAAAAAACAGAAGGTGTTTACCAGGCAGCAAAAGAGGGAAAAGGACGGAAGAAACGATGAGGTGCAGGGTGGTTCCTTTCCATCTGTTAGCAGAGGAGCAGCTCTGGTGTGTGAAGCTCTTAGAGTGGGGTGAGTATGACGGCTGCCATCGATCTGTGACGGCCTGTGGAAATGCCACGTCCCTGTTGGTGGGCAGTGAGGTGACAGATACTCAGCTGGTGACAGCCACCACCCTCTGAGACTACGTTTTCAAGGTGAAAGATTTACCAATGAAACTTAGAGAGACTACTTTCATTCAAAATCAACATCTTAGCAATCTGTTAATGTCTACCTGGTCTCATGACAAAAACAAAACTTGCTACAGTATTTTTTTTTTTTTTTTTTTTTAGCGAGACACAAAATTTGTACCAATAACTACATATCACTGCAGGCAGTAAAACTCTGACATCTTTTATTTATTTTCACACAGATTTACAGAATATTAATTGTAGGGCATATTTATAAAATTATAGAGCATAAACTTTTAGCAACAGTCCATAAATATTTCAATTATGAACCACCACAATACATACCTATGACAACGTAATGAAAACGTTCAAGGGTTCACGTATTGAACCTGTGTTTTAGTGCCACTAAGTGGACATTTCTCTTTGAAACTGCAAAACGTGCAGTAAGGTACGTAAGAAGGGTGTTGCACAAAAAGTGCACAGGGGTGCATATTTTTTATGAGACCAGGTCGGTTCATTCACCAGTATGTGTTGTGTTTTGGATCCTGGTCGTCTTGATTTGTTTAAGCTGTAAAACTGAAGCTTAGCTACAAGCAAAATATTGCTTGTTATGGTCTTTCTCTTGTGTGGAACAACAAGGCTTTTCCCCTGCTACACTCCAAAGAGTTGCAGCATCCAAGATCATGCAAACCCAGTCTGTAGCAGCTCTGTGCCAGGGGTATGATGTCATTCATGGAGCAGAGTGTTTGTCCTGAGAGGCAGGATTCTTCCAGATGGACAGAGCTCCATCAGGGCCACGTGGATCTGCACTCATTCTGCTGCTGAGAATTTCAGAGCCTTTGCCAGGTAGAATCCTCTGAAAATACACAGTGATGCACTGTGTTTCTGCCTGTGCGTTTGTGTCCATTTTTTTTGCCTGTTTACTCCATTTGAGCCTTGTATCACAGCCTTTAAAATCTTTTATTTTTAATCTTAAATTTTAAATAAATTTACCTACCACATACTTTTTCCCACAGCGTTGGACACCATACACAGAAATTAATTTTAATGACTGAATTAGTAATTGCATGTATTGCTTTTAACAGCCAATGGAAAAATAAGTGTAAATAATAAATGTAAAATAAAGTCACTTCATTTTTTTATGCTATATCTATTGTGTAAAAATATATTTAGAAGTTTAGTTAAAAAGCTTAACTGATACAAATCAGTTATAATCATATTGTGTGTGTGTGTGTGTGTGTTTAAGTCAGCTGTACTGTGTTGTTGTTTGATTGCACGATTGAGATTAATTGGAACGCACAAAGGAAAAACATTTCTTTAATTTTTTGTTATCTGTTTTGCAAATGAACTCTTCATTTGTACTTCTAGGGTTAAAACTTCAACTATACAATCTGCTTAAGAGGTTTTAAGAAGTAGCATTATAACAACAAAACAAAAAAGTTTAAACAAAAAAAAAAAAAATTAGGTGAGCGAACAAAAAGTTCATTTATCAAGAGGCCTTTTGATGCCAACATTCACATTCTGTCCCCCTTTCTCTCGAATTCCCCTACATTTATATTCTGCATCCAGTTTTCTGCCTCAATGCCAAAATCAAATCTAAATTTAAAAAGACATTTTAATTTCCAATCTGAATAGAGGAGGACAACACTTCACTCTAATGGTCCAGAGTGTGGCCCAGCAAGACTAGATGGGTCTCGGAGAGCTCCGTTGTGGTACTTCTTCTGCTCTTAGAGAGAAGCTCAAACTCAAAGAGGTTCGGGCTGAGTTCCAACCTAAAGAGTCCAGCATCATATTTGGGATAATTATTCTGAAGAGCTCCATTGGTGTGGATTTTGTTTCCAACAAATGCCTGGCAAAGTGAGCTAATTAAATGCGGAGCAGGCAGAGAGCGATGCTGAGATGGAGGGCTGGAGAGAATAATGACACTCGTGAAGAGCAGAAGGAACAAGATAATGAGATTGACTCGGATACACAACACATACCCTCTACATCAAGACTGAGACAAGACGGACCAACGAGCCGCGTGGCGCACACACAATAGAGGTGGATTTGATGCCAAACACATACACACACATCCACATCCCTCAGCGCCAAAGCAAATCTGCGAGGCAAATAAAATACAGGAATGAACGATATGAAGTAGAGATTGCTGTAGCTGAATGTCGAGGGTAAAAATGATGCATATCGTGGCATGCCGCCACAGTCATTATGTGCATATGCGGATGAAATGTTTATGTTAATGAGCGGTGGCGTGGTGAAAAACAAACACTTACTTTTTCTCCTCAGTCATTCTTCATGCTGTCAGGTGGAGAACGAGGGAAACCTTCTCATAGTACAGTTTTGAAATGTTTTATAACAGAACTCATGTTTTCAAGAAATGATTATGAGAGCTATTTTCATGTCTGTGCCGAAATCCACTCTGATACCATTAACTGCTTTTAGATGCTTAGCAAAAATTGAATCCTGCAAGCAGACGACGTTTAATGGAAAAAGGAAAGGGAAGCAAATGAAGCAATCCCTTTATGATGAAATTATGTAAAGACCTCTAGAATCAACAACGTACTATCTGACAACAACGCAAGTCTGACAAGGTTCTTGTGTGTGTGTGTGTCTGTGTGTGTGAGTGAGAGAGAGTATGGGACAATGGAAAAAAAATGAGGAAGAAATGTTTTTGTATTGTAGTATGCACTGGGTTCATGACCAATCAGAAGTCTTCTGTCTGAGGAAATGAGAATTAGAGTTGACAACTACAGGACCTAATGGGGGACACAACACCATAAAACATCAGGGGGACGCAGCTGGTGGTGCCAGGGTAAGCAAGTGCCTGCCTGCAGGACCGTCCAGGCAATCAGAAAGAAAGTGCCAGCATGGGAACTGTACTCTTACCTGTTACAGTAAACAACAACTTTTTAGTAACTTATTTAGTGTTTTGGTATTTGTCATATCAAAACAACTTCCTCAACTTCCTTAATAAATGCTTACTTATTTTTGCTCAAAGATGAACTCCAGTGTTCAAAACGCTAAAATGAAAAATTACTGACCCCAAAATCTTGAACAGTAGTATAAACAGATTTAATGGGTATGAATAAAGGTAAAATTGCACATAATAGTTATTAGAATGCACAAGGAGTGAAGGAATATAGTGTAACAGTTCAAACCATATACATTTCCAAATACCAAATAATGTTACCAAACTTATATATTATACAGTATATATACACACACACTCAGCCAAGCCATTTTATTTTATTTTTCCATTTGACATTTAATTTTACAACTTGGTCACATTTTTAAACGGTCATCTGAGGTTACTTCGGTGTTAGCCATGCTGACATTGTCTACACAAAAAACTAAATTCATTAGAGAAGGCAGTGCAAGACCCGGTAAACACAGCACACATTTCCTTAATTGAGTCACTCATCCTAAAATAATAGACTCTTTCACTCAAATGCCAGTGCATTGATTAGGAAAATCCCTGTATTAAAATGAACATGCATCACCACGTGGAGGAACAAGAGGCCGCTGCTAATTCTGCTGTTAGCTCAACCGAATGCACCCAACACGAGACTCGCAAGCGCTGACATATTAAGACGAGCATCTCATTCAGGACTTGTCGTGCTTTCGAAAGAGCACTTTATTTCTGCTTGACCCCTACATCGCAGGTTTTGCTCATCAATCCGCCAACTTCATTAGCTCCCGCTGCCCCTGCCGTCTCTGTGCCTTCGCTCTGCGCTCAATGTCTGCTGCCTGAGGTGATAGCTGAATCAGAGCTAAAGAACTCCTGAAGTCTGAGTCTTTAACGTTATACACTAAGCACCAGACACATTTACTGGCCCCTGGGGTCTTTGTAACACTGCAGCCGAATGTAAAGTGGGGTTTTTTCCCCTTCTCGCCACCGAACCACTTGACCTTTCCTGTAGATTTGTGTGGGTATCGAACTCATCCAATCAATTCGGAAACCAAACAGCGAGAGCGATCGGGGCCGAAAGAACCTTGCCCTGGGTGCAGTCCAGGGACGGTGACTCCATTACAGAGAGAAAGGGAATAAAATGGAGTATGAATGACTATCAATAGATCCCATTATGGCAGGAAATGGAACCAGAAGAATTTATGGGCTAAGGAACGATCCCAAATACAGAAACTATAGCAGACCGAGATGATCTCTAAACACACCACAGTCACTAAAAACAACGTTATTTTTTATTTTATTTAAATAATTAAATGTAATTATATTAATGTTAAACTCATTAAGAAGTATTCAAAGAATCTTTCTGCATATTAAAAAGAATCCTCTACGACAGACAGACTAACATCAGTTCACTAACATCAATGCAAGGACTTGTCTCAAAGAATGCTGGGAACTGTGATGCTCACAGCTTCAGTTATATGTGTGATGGAGTTCGGGCAAGCGCCCCAAAGAGACTGAAAGTCCATCTAATTATCTGTGTTATAGCTTTGCCAATAGTTTTAGTGTTGTTGTTTTTACTTTGTGTGTTGTTGACTCAACTTGCCCATATGTGATAGCAAGCATGACTTCACTGCAATTATGATATTGACTGAAGTCATGCGCAGCACCATGCAGCTCTGGGACGCATTCGCTGTGCTGACCTCACCGCTTATCAGCTTCCGCAAACAGTGAAAACAGAATAGAGCTAAACATTAACCCACCCCAACGTTCTCACACGCACCAAAAATCAGACACCACTATTGCTCAGCAACCCAAACCCACACCACAACATAATACATAACGTGCAAACCCTGTTGAATCATAATAGTTATTAGCATATTATGTGAATCCCTGTACAGAGGGATGTGACCAGGTCCAGTCACCTTTATTTATATATATGCTTTATACAATACAGATTGTAATATGTTATTATATTGTATTATATTATTCTATTGTATTTTATTACTTAAGAACCTAATCAGTATAATAAAATGATCTGTAGGAGCATGTGGCACTGAGGAACAATGGCTGCAAACTGGCCCGCCCGTTGAGCCACATGAGGTCTAGCATTGTCTTGCATTAGGAGGAACCCAAGGCCAATGCACCGGCATATGGTCTCAAAAGGGGTCTGAGGATCTCATCTCGGTAACTAATGGTAGACAGGCTACCTCTGGCGAGCACATGAAGGGCTGTGCCACCCTCCAAAGAAATGCCACCCCATCCCATTACTGACCCACTTCCAAACCGGCCATGCTGGAGGATGTTGCAAGCAGCAGAATGTTCTCCACGTCTGTCACATGTGCTCAGTGTGAACCTGCTTTCATCTGTGAAGAGCACAGGGCACTAGTGGCAAATTTGCCAATCTTGGTGTTCTCTGGCAAATGCCAAACGTCCTGCACACTATTGGGCTGCAAGTATAACACCTGTGGACGTCGGGCCCTCATACCACCCTCATGGAATCTCTTTCTGACCGTTTGAGCAGACACACACACATTTGTGGCCTGCTGGAGATCATTTTGCAGGTCTCTGGCAGTGCTCCTCCTGTTCCTCCTCGCACAAAGGCGAAGGTAGCGTCCTGCTGCTGGGTTGTTGCCCTCCTACGGCCTCCTCTAGTCTCCTGATGTACTGGCCTGTCTCCTGGTAGTGCCTTCATGCTCCAGACACTACACAGCAAACCTTCTTGCCACAGCTCGCATTGATGTGCCATCCTGGAAGAGCTGCACTACCTGAGCCACTTGTGTGGGTTGTAGACTCCATCTCATGCTTCCACTAGAGTAAAGCCACCGCCAGCATTCAAAACATCAGCCAGAAAGCATAGGAACCGAGAAGTGGTCTGTGGTCACCACTGGCAGAACCACTCCTTTATTGAGGGTGTCTTCCTAATTGCCTATAACTTCATATCTCCTTTACATTCTCTTTTCCATTTGCTCAATAGCATGTGAAATTGACTGTCAATCAGTGTTGCTTCCTAAGTGGGCAGTTTGATTTCACAAAAGTGTGATTGACTTGGAGTTACATTGTGTTGTTTAAGTGTTCCCTTTATTTTTTGGAGCAGTGTACATACGTAAAATAAATAGTTGTTTCCCATTGTAATAATATTTCACAATACTGTTGTTTTTCATCTTTATGCAGCCTTGTTTTTTTTTAATAAAATTACAAAATCCTACCAACCCCAAACTTTTGAATAACAGAATATACTAAAACTAAGGTATAATTGGACTAAAGTTTTCCCAGAACAAAACTGGATGCATTATTATCTTAAAACACTACACACATACACTACAGCTTTTTCCAAAACACCTGTAGTGCTGCAAAAAAAATTGCTTTGCATAAGTAAGGAGAAATTGATTTTTGCGATGGATGTGCAAAATGGTTCCATGCAGACTGCAGCAGTCACACTGGAGATTAATTTGCAAAATA
Organism: Enteromius unitaeniatus; assembly: GCA_032359435.1. Classification (NCBI taxonomy): domain Eukaryota; kingdom Metazoa; phylum Chordata; class Actinopteri; order Cypriniformes; family Cyprinidae; genus Enteromius; species Enteromius unitaeniatus. The sequence goes on from JAUMHI010000049.1 coordinate 1,215,634, forward strand.
CGCCGGTACTAAAATTACAGCTTTAAGATGTACACAGCTCATTTACTAAAAGCAAAATAATACAGAAGTTGTTACAAAACACTATACAGACCCTGCAATCCAGTGTGCAGCTGGAAAAAAAGTCTCTGTGAGAGAGAAAGAGAGAACGAGATCGTGTTGGGAGGCATTTAGGCGCATTACTGCCAATGTAGTGACGGGAAAATGAGCCACATTAGCAAGCTACCTTTCCCTCAGGGGTTTTAGCTTGCAAACTGTGGGGTCCATGTTCATTTAACACATGCATAAGCATGTTAGAAAGACTCAAGAGGGTTTTAATGGAGCCTGAGCGGAGGGCCAAGAAAGCAACCCTTCAATTTATTCTTTTACAAGTCTGCTTTTCTTCACCTCACCTTGCTAACACTGCTGCTAACACTGTAACTGAAGACAAAGAGGTACATCCTCCAGCATGGGGCTCAAGATGTTATTAGTTCCGCTACTATAAAAACAACAGGTGCCCGCTGTTTTAAAACAGCGGCATGCAAACGCTCTGCCTGCTAAACAGCCGCTTGGGATTCAGATGAGTGTTAGAACCATTCCACTGGTGTCAGGTTTGATATAAAAGCAATGTTATTGTGGTGATTGTAGCCATTATCTTAAAAAAAAAATTACATTTTTGAGTGAACTTCTCTTCACTAACTCTTGTGTTGTTACAAACCTGTATTTCAACTTCTGGGTGAACTATGCCATTAATAGGGGTTCTTCAGGGCGGAGGAGTTGTTTAAATTAGTCTCTCACGTATGAATTATGAGATTGTTGTTTGGGACAGTACTGTTAAATGAGCCATACATGAGTGATTCACAGAGTTGTGTTAGCAGTTGTTATTCCAGGTTATTCGAGGGTCAGTTTTAGACAAGCCTCGCTACTCATGGCCATGAGTCATGATGGCAAAAGCGGCCAAGAAATGGAGAAGCTGAGACATTTCATGAGTGCAGCAGTGAGTAAATGCCCTCAGAAAATCAACATCATTTCTTAACACTGCCATGAAGTGTCAGACTGAAGCTGTTCAGATAGAAAATGTATCTATCGTTGGAATGTACAGAACTATGTATTTTTGGTACAAAAACATTGCATGATGTAAGACACTATTAATATATACATAAAACCATCCAAAGAGCGTGATGTAATAAATAAATAAAAAAATGCGGTAAGGAACTTGAGGCAAACTCGAATATAGTAGCACAGCATGACATCTCTGCAAATGCAATAAGAGAGAATAATCTATACTTTATGAGAGAAAACAATGTCGATGTCCAGAGATGCTCTCATTAAATTGCATTACGTCAAATGTAGGCAAACTGCATTCATGTTGCTTTTAAGAAAGAGTGTATGGAGACACAGTGTCTAATCTAGTATTAAAGTTGTAGTAGAGTATTAAAGTTGGTGTTGAGTCACTATTCAGAGACTGAGGTCTACATAACCTGCTGTGCTCGCTAGAATGAAGTCATTAATTATTTCAAGTAAGATCTAATTTATAAGGCATGTCATTTTAGTATTCATGTTTAAAGTCATTTTCACAAAGAAAAGCTAAATAATGTGTCTAAAATATCAAATACTGCAACTGCAAGGCAAAAAGTAATATTTAAGATCCCATTGGATACAGATGTGCAAATTGTCATAATTTAACTTTTTTATTTTCTGTAGAATTTTTATTATAAATATTAATATGATGTATTCTATAATTATAAAAACTTAGGTAATGTGTGGAATATTTAGACTTTTTATTATATACTGCGGCGAGGCAGCTGCCCCCCCCCCCTCTTCTTCGCCAGGCTCTCGACAGGAGTGGGCGGATGAGAGGAGGGGTGCAGAACTGGACAGGTCTGGTGGCGTGTGATGAGGCACACCTCATCACTGCCGCCATTAAAGGATCGAGCACGCCTCTCCTCGGGAGACCGGTCTCTTCCCCTGTGCATGCACACTGGTGTCCTCGTGAGTCCTGGAAGGAGATGGAGGAGGATCGCTGTGCGGCGTCGGAAGCACGAGCCACCTGGAAGCGAGCTGCCGTTGGGAACACGAGCCGCGGGAGAGGCAGAGCCGCTAAGGAAGCGATCCCCCCTAAAGCGAGCCGATGTCAGAGACGAGCACCGCGACAGAGAGGTAGAGCCACCAAGGACGTGAGCAGCTGGACGAACGTGATCTCCGCCCCTTCCCGGGACCCTTTCCCCTCCTGCACAACCTGACCTTCACCGTTCCATTCAGCACAACAAGGACACCAGCTCCCCTTTTATTTTAGACATTTTTATTCCCCTGGATACTTATATTATTTTGCAATAAAAAGCCTCTCAGAGGCAATTGCCACTCCCACTGTGTCTGTCGTTGGCTCGTGACAATACATACAGTGGGGTAAAAAAGTATTTAGTCTGCAAACAATTGTGCAAGACAATTGTATAATGAAAATTACAGGCCTCTGATCTTTTTAAGTGGGAGAACTTACACAGTTGGTGGCTGACTAAATACTTTTTTGCCCCACTGTATATATGTGTATTTATTTTCAAAAGAGGTGTATTCAAAAAATAAATAAGAAATACCATTATGTCATTGACCCTAAAAGACACGAATATATCTGAGGTAAGACTTGAATGTGTGACAACATCACGAATGAATTCTGTCCCTCCACTCACACCTCATCATCCTCTCTTTAAACGGATTATCACAAGGACCATTACCCCCTTTTTTAGGAGCTGTCTGGGGCTAATCAATGGGCCTCTTGTCTGGACTCCCCAGTTTTGCTCATGAGAATCTGGGGTGGTTTTAGAGGAGGTGCATGGTGTCAGAGGGTAAGGCCTGCAATGCTCTTCCCAGAGGTCTGAAGCATCAGAGGAGGAAAAGGATAAGCGCGGCCCCTCGTCTGAACTCAAGAGGGTGAAATAACAATGTCTCCACTTGAAGAAACACTGGGGGCCTGCAGGCTGAGCTGTATTTATATGTAAAGTGGTTAGTATGCTCAGCTGGGGGTTTAGCAGACACTTTAAAACTCATGTAACCTTTTCGATGTTAAAATATAAGACATCCCACTTGCATAAGACACTGGGCCTCGGAGGTGCTTTCAACTTGTTTGTGAGCTGACTCAAACGAAGCTTTGAGTTCTGCATATCGAAAAAATATAACTCATCACATACCAGTGACACCTGACTAATACTTTTAACACAGAACCACAATCACACAACAAAATCTACTTCCTGTGGTGACCGTCAGCTTGACTTCCTGCATAGCTCCCACCCAGGACGACACTTTTTTTTTTTTTTTTGCTCAGAGGTTGTTCTTTCCTTTCTCAGGAGGTCACGGTTATGCGTGCATGTTTTTTAACAGTAATCTTCTTGTATCGGTCTTGTATCTTTTCTGGGATACGTTTCAGAACTTGCCACCTTAGTTGTTTTAAAACAGAAGACAGCCCACTTAACAGAAGACACTGAAAATCAACAGGGGTGAAAAATCTGAGAAGGAAACTAACACGAAAAGCCTCCATTTAAAAGGATCAAGGAGAACCAAATGATTAATTAGGGATCTTAGGCAATCAAAGGTTTATTTTTGAAAAGCAGTAGAGGATGAATCCTGCGGTGCGTGGTTTTGGAAAAGGAACTGGTTGCCACTCTGGCCTAGTTTGAAGCCTGTGAGTGAATGCTGTCAGCACATACATTTTAATGACTGTCCACATCCTGACAGAATGAGGCTGCCCGAGTCTGCAAAGGCACACATTCCTCTGTCCCGAGCCCTTGAAATCCTGCAGGGGACACAAATTCTCCCACCTACCTCAGAGCCCAGCCCCAAAAAACAACAACGTAACAAACAAACTCACCTTTATGTACTTGCATTGTTAAGGTCAAGACGGATACAACTCTAACACTTCATCCTAACTAGATCCAATTAAAAAAAATAAATTGGACTAATATATGCCATTCATTTGATAGCGGCAAGTAAAACAACATCTAATGCAATGAAATATTAAAGATTCATTTCTTTTCAGAAAACAAAAGACGCGTTTTATGTGCAAGCAGTGTGTCTACAACAACATCAGCGGTTCTAGCCGGAGTAAGACAGATGCTAATGGAAGGCAAACAGAAGCCTGATTAAAAGGACACTTCCTCCTTGGAGACCAGGAGACACTAACTTCCCTTTCCCTCGGAGCGACGGAAACCTTCACACAGCAGCAGAGGGTTCTGATAATGGGCGACTAATTAAATTAAGCTTCCTTTAATAAAAGAGGAAGCAAACTTAACACTTTAATTCTCTCTTTGCCATCAAAGGCACCTGCAGAGAAATGAGGGGAAAAAAAGAAATACATAACCTGCAGTTACGAATTTCTGCTCTTCATCAAACACACTCACTCATTTGTAGCAGAATGCGAGCTAGAAAAGAAAAAGACTTACAAACGGAGTTGGGTTGCGTTTTAGATAAAGTTGTTTCATAAGCAGTCTTTTGTACTGCACAACTGAACATAAAACATATACCCTTTTTTTTTTTTTTTTTTAACAATTTATGCACCAAAAGCTCCCTCAAAAGCCAGCGGACCGACTGAGTCGAGTGAAACTGGAATGCATGCATACTGGAAGGATAAAGTAAAAAAGCAATGACAGAGAAGACAGAAGGATTATCATACATTTCCATGTATAAACTTTTTGGAAATGTATAAAAAACAAATACACTGGCCTTGAATTCTGTTTAAATTCTGTTCTAACCCAGGATGGCATTTTATAAAGTGTGGGTCCAAAAATCTGAGACCATTAGTGCAAATTTATATAAATCAGTGAAATAAGCCACATACACTCTCAAAAATAAAAGTACAAAAGCTGCCACTTGAGTGGAACCTTTTCAAAAAGGTACACGTTTGTACCAAAAAGGTCAATTTTGGTCCCTTAAAAAGGTACATATTAGTACTTTAATATTTAATATTTTTCCCTTCCCGGATAGGAATTAGATTAAGCCAGGACTAGACCTTTGTTAATTTAGGACACTTAATAATTTTTAGAAACATGTCTTACAAAAATGCATTATCTGTGAGCATTTTAAGACCAAATAATGGCAATGATGTATTTTAAGATATCTAAGTGCAAGCCTTTTTGGAAACTAATAGGTACAAAAAGTGTACCTTTTGAAAAGATACCGGCCAAGTGACAGCTTTTTTACCTTTATTTCTGAGAGTGTACATTTTGGTACAGAATTTCAGAATGATTCAAAAGCGGATGAATTTGTCACATAAATCAGCGTCACAGATTTGCTTATTAAATTGACCTAGAAATAGCCCAGAATCTCAAAACTTTCTCTTCCAGATTTTAAATCTCTTTGTGGATTTCTATGTTGTCTCTGCTTCCTCTAGCAACTGACGGTCAGGCCAATGCAATATATAAAGCGGGCTTTAAAGCGCTGATCCATACAGACCAGAACGTCCTGTCTGACCGAACAGGGAGAGAAGCGTCAGAAAACCTTTCCTCCTTGTTATGTAAACGATATGCAGAACTATTCATCGGGGTCCCCTGAGAGATAATTACCAGTGGCTTCCCACCCTAATTGGCTAAATCTAATTTCTTTCTTCTGTGTTCTTCTCACTCACTTACGCACTTACTCTTCACGCTCTCTCTCTCCCTCTGTTTTCAATTTCCTTCTTATTTTTGTTTTTAAACAGGAAGCATTTCTTACTTCCTCTCCTCTTTCCCACCGTCTTTCCACTTGTCTTTTGAGCTTTGGTCTTTATCTTTCAGCTTTCTCTGAGCATCTGCTCCAGCTGGCAAACAGCACTCACCAGATTTTACAAACTGCTAATTCCTGCTATTTGGCTGGACTAATTACTATTGGACGAAGAAGACATAAAATTCATTAGAGAGTGAGGTTGCTGTAAGATATATCTTTCACAATAATGATGATTTGAGTACAGTAGCGGGAGGAGACAAATACTGTGCCTTGCATTTTTCTGATAGAATAACTACTTATAGAAGCACACCGCCGAGATATAATTTATGTTTTCCAAAAAACGTAAAATGCACAGCTAAGATAAGATGGAGTGGATGCCAAAAGCCATTAAACGCATGTATTCATTCACATTTTGTACATTACTCACAACAAAGCTTCTTGACTCCAAAATGACAAATTCAACTCAGCAAAAACAGAATATGTTTGGTAATCTAGCACAAAAAAGTCATTTGTTTTATGCATAGCAGCTAGAAATAAATACATGTTCTACATCGAAAAGGACTTTTGCAGCTTGGGGCCATTAAAGAAAACTTTGACATGTTCCGTTTTGCTTTTGCTAAAACAAAATTTCTGTAATAGTTCAGTTCATTCAAGGACTTGGGAGTATAGAGAGATCCCTGATGCATACTCTATAAAACAGTGTTGCATTGTAAGTCTGGCTTATAAAAACATGCATTTATTAGCATTTTAATTTATGCACTTTGTTATGATGCAAAGCCATTAAAACTATCATTATTGATGCTCAAAGTCATTAACTTTAAATCTTACTCAATACATTTTAATGTGGGAAGAACAGTGGAACATTTAGCTAAACCTTAGTTTCTTAACTCATTTAACATCCTTCAGAGCCAAAAGCTGTGTGTTTGTAAGGAACAAGTCCGCCAAAGTGTTTGAACTTTTTAAAACAACAATTCCGGACAAAATATGAGTCCACTTCCTCCAGTGGAACAAGCCTATCCTCCGTTGTCTCTCCACATCAAAATCTACAGACATATTTCTTCAGAACTGTTTTAAATCATTTTTCACCTGTAAACAGTGCTTGATCTGTGCATATTTTTCTCCTAATTCAGACAAACAAGCAATATTATGGATCGAGGTTTGAAGATAAAATATCATAGTAACGGTTGGTTATTTAAAACAGAACTTTATACTTCACAATGCATCAACTGATGGAATAGAGTCATATGGATTACTGTAATGTTTTAATCAACTGTTTGTATTCTCATTCTGATGGCACCCATTTACTGCAGAGGATGCATTGGTGAGCAAGTAGCGTGATGCTATATTCCTCCAAATCATTAATAAACATGATAAAGAAGAAAAACGATAATTGATTTTTTTGGATTAACAGTCAATTTTGTTTAGTTATTAGTGGTGTAATAAATCAGAAAATGTAGGTCTGGTATTCAGTATCACTTAATAATTAGCTTCAGGGTGGTATAAGGCCACTATGAATTTTGTCCAGCTCAATTTCCCCTTACTCAACACGAATTTCTAGGTGTGATTCCACATTCCCCGCTGCAAAACTATCCAACATTTGAAACAGACACTAAGAGAACAACCACAGGATTGCTGCATTTGCATTCAGGGAAGGAGGAGGAGGGGGGGTGGGGGTGGAGGAGTTGACACTGGAGCATAATGAAACTTCATTTATCTATTCATCTTCCAGGGCCAGCCGGACGGAGGGAGAACCCTTCACACGGCCGCAGATTGATAGCCTGCCAAATCACAGCGTACCACTCCACCAGCCGGGGCGTGGGCCGCACACAAAGGAAAAGCCGTTAGGCATTTAATTAAATGACAGTCAAGAGATATGGATTATGACCCAGGGAGTAAAACCTGGGCCATTGTACCGTGACAACATTGCTGTAAAAGGCAGCGGAGCAGTGTGGCTGAAAAGCTGAGACAGGCTTTTCCTTAAGTGTGTTTTTGAACAATGCAGTCAGCTAAACAAGTAAGGAAATGTCTTTTGTTCCCAGCAATGAAATCAAAGCCCACGCTGTTAAAAAAAAAAACATAAGTCTCTGTGGGCTGAAAATGGGGGAAGGTACAAATTCATTATTCACACATTCTCCCACCAAAATTTAATAAACTCTTACTAATGCAATTGTACATTTTAATCATGTGTATTCATAAGCACAACTATCTCTTTACTGTATATATCAATTGTGCATTACAAAAAGATATTTAAGTAAGTACCTCAAGTACAGACAATAATGGTGACGTTAGAGGGTTTTTTTCTCTCATCTCAACTTAATCATGGATATACAGCCTTCCATTGTGTGTCTCTGGTGCTATTCCATTAAATAAATAATCATTTTGTCAAAATCTAATTTAAAAAGCACCTGTCATTATATCAAATAGGTCTTTTGTCGATAACTTATGATTCATAACCAACCAAAGGCCATAAGCTTTTTTGCCACTGACATGACAAGTTGCTTTCAATCCAACTCTATTCATCTCAGTTTTCTTTTCATGTTCCAGTCAATTCCGTAAGGGTTAAATCAAGTCTTGTACTCCATTTTATTCTCTTTGAATATTTTGTACTCTGCATCAAATCACATTTATATAATTTGTTCAGAGTACAAAATATTTACATTTTAACATAAAAGTAATGTTCATCATCAAAATGTAACATATCATAATTTGCTCACTTTTATGTCATTTCAGCATAAAGATATCAAATGGTTTTAACAGTCATATTTTTTTACTTTTCTTATTTAATTTTGTATTTCAAAGGAACAAGAAAGTCACGTTTACAATGACACAAGGCTGAATAAATGAATACATATTGTTGGTGAACTATTGCTTTAAAAGCAATATATCCTATTAGAAAGGTTAACAAAAACAGTAGTATATCAGAACATGAGTGTATAAACATTTTGTATGTGCACCATAAATCCGAGTTGTCACATAATGTTAGGCTAATAAACACAATTCAAGAGCAATTTTGCCTCAAATGAGTTGATCAGGAAGCTCAGAAAGAACTCTTTTAGCCGCAGAAGTCCTTTGCAGGTACCAAAGCTGCTGGCTGCTCTTCATGCGGCACTATCAGCTCAGCTACAGCTGCTCTTTTATAGATAACTACAATATTTAACAATCCCATTTCGTGAGGGCTATTTACCGACAGTAATGAAGAGATGGTGTGGACAATGAAAACAGAGGATGAAGACGGAAGAATTAAAAAAAATAAATAAATGATGATAGAAAACGAGGAAGTTGTATAAACGTGGAAAATTAAAGCATTGCAAGGACAGAAATACGAGGACAACACCAAAGGCTAGCTGAAGGAGAAGCATTAAAAATAAAAAGCACAGAACATTGTTGTCACAGAGCATTTGCTTTCTGAAAAGTTGCTGCCAACTTGGAAATGTTAAATAGCTGAACATGAGTGCCACAATACTGCTAATAAATCCCACACAAAAGGAAGGAAGTAGAAACATGCGCTCGTTGTAATCTCTAAACGCTCAGATTTGACCTGCATGCTCTCTACAGCAGCATCTGTCACTCCCAGAACACCGCTGAACATCTGATGATTACATTAAGAAGAGAAGGCATTTATTTGTCTCTCCCAGCTCTTCTGTGATCCAGGTTCACCCTGTCTTCCTCTCGATGCCCGATCAGAACAGAGGAAGGCCACACTCAAGGGGCTTTTCTCAGAGCCGGTGGAGAGACGCTGTTGGCAGAATTATGCTCCGGCAGCTATTATAGTGATTAGGAGCAACATCAATCAAAGAGTGTCCCAGAAGCTAAAGGGGACATGCTGACGAACAATTAAAACACCTCATAAAAGACAAAGCTTCAACCTTCCGCCCGCCTTGAAGAAGATAAAAAGCAGTGTGTTGTTCTGTTAGCATTCCACGTGGACCTGAGAATATATTAGTCCACCTCCATATATAAAACAGCAAAATGCTAAAAGTTAGATTACGGCTTATTGGGTATTTCAAATAAATACCATTTCATTTTCTATTCCTACATCAAAGTGCCCTGTAAAAATATTCCACAAAAATATTAAGCTGTTTGAATGTACTGGTAATTATAAGTATTTGATAAGGGATATGATACTGTTTACATTCTTCTCTCTGAGGTATGTTATAATAATAATAATACATAATTACAGTTTCTATCCTAAAACATTTTTGTGCTTTGCCTCCAAGACCATATATATATGGTCTTGAAGAGATATAATTGTGAGGGGGGGGAAAGTTGACTCACAGTTCTGACATTTTCTTAACAATTGTGTATTCATTTAACACGATTCCGAGAAAAAGTCAGAATTCACAAGAGTAGCAATACCTTTTTAAAACAATATATTAAAAGGTAGAAACAAGCTTTCCTATGTAAATTATCCTCTTCATACGAAAATGTTCTTTGATTTTATAGCACTCCAATACGATAAGTTCAACTAAACTTTAGCCACTTATTTCTAACTTTTACACTTGTTAGGTGCTCTGGCGTTTAACAACAATATCTGCATTGATTCCGCCTCATTACTTTATTTTTGGTTTTAAGTTTCTGACCTTTAGAGAGATTTGATAGCAAATTCTGAAAGGTCATCTGTTACTGAACTCCTAACTCACGATCAAACCATTTCTTCAACCAAAGTTCATACCATAACACCTTTTTATTATATCTGCCAAACACGGAAACAGTCAGAGTACGAGTAGGGGTGAATAAGCAACATTTACACTCCACTCCATCGTAAGTGTGGATGGGTCTCCTGAGCACTAAAGAATGACACTTCAGCAGAAACAAGAGGTCAACTCAGTTACAGACCTGCCATTTATCAAACACTTCAGATGAAGCTCACAGCTATACACTGAAACTGAGTGACAGTACTGAGAAAGCAGCAGACATAAATAGCATGATGCTCTCTGATGCGAAACATCCCTCCTGTATGACACAAGATCAATGATGTCTTAGCATCACGAATGCTACACAATAAAAACAATAATAAAAGCATTTCAGACATGCATTATAAAGTCGGCTTTTTCTGCTGCACTCTTGACCACATAGTATGAAAAAAAGTGTGTGTCCTTATAGAATATTTATTAGGAACAAGTGGATTTATGGGCTACTTGATTCAATACTTTCCCAAATAGGCTTATTCTTCATGACTGCTCTCTGCTCTTGATGATTTTGCTGTGAGAATTGGGTTTCAGATTCCACTTAAAGGCCCTAACACACCAAGTCAACGGCCAGCCAACATCAGCCTGTCATTGAACAACGGTCAGCTCCGTTTTTCAGTTTGTTCTGCACCGTTGGCACTAGCTGAATCCTTATGGTGGCTGATAGAGCAGTGTCTGTGTCGCTTTTACATCATTTTAGCAGAGCATTCCACTACGTGAATATTATCATAACGACATGGCCATCTAAAATGAAGCAACGAACATGATTTCCATTCAAAATAAGAGCTTTGTTTAGGTTTTACATCTCCCCTTTTGATAAAATGATAAACTACCGCTGCCCTTTGATATTGACAGTGATTTATCAAATTCATCAAAAGTGACAGTGTAGTGACAGCTATAAAATATTTGTATTTCAAAGAAATGCAGTTGATTTTAACTTTTTATTCATCAAAGAATCCTGAAATAAGTAACAGTTTCCACAAGAACAATAAGAAGCAAAGCTTGTATGTGACCTTGGACAATAAAACCATCTTAAAGAGGTCATCTGGTGCCACATGCACTTTTACAAGCTGTTTGGACTGAAATGTGTGTCGGGAGAGAGTGTACAGAACCACCCTACAATGATAAAGATCCACCAGTAGTTTTGGTCTAATTTAATAAAAATAAGTTGCCCCTTCTGAAAAGCATGTTGGTGTGGCATCACACAGACAGAGGCCACTCCCACAATAGTTGATTGACAGCAGCGTGTCACACAGACTCCTAAGCAATTGAGGTGTTTTGTTGTTGAATGTATTAATGAACATAGCAGTAGTCAATTCCCCCGACATCTGAGTGACTGAAGACACGGAGGATTAACGTTGTTTTTGTAAGTTTTATGTAAGGTTACGTCACTAGAGGTCACCTTTTATAAAACAATAACAGACTAGTTGACTAGTCATTATGAAGTGCAAAAAAATATATATGGCTTTGTATCTTTTGTATATTTAAGTGCATTTTCTGCATAGCAAATATGAACAAAAAGTTTGCAGTATTGAAGCAAGCAAGTAAACAAGAGTTGCAATCAGCAATAAAACACTGTTCCATAAACTAAAGTGAATTGCATGTAAATGTCATCGCCGCCCTTCTCCAGGCTCCCGACTGGAGTGGGTGTGTGGAGAGGAGGGGCGCAGGAGTGAGCTTATTTGTCGGCGTGTGATGAGGCTCACTTGAACTGAATGAAGCCTCATCACCGTCACTGTTAAAAGCAGAGCACGCCTCTCCTCGAGAGACCGGCCTCTTCCCCGTGCATGCACGCTGGTGTCCTCGTGGGTCCAGGAAGGGAGCGGAGGGAGAACAATCCGCCAGAGACGTGAGCCACTCGAGATAAGTGTCGTCAGAATGTGAGCCGGCAGAAAAGCGAGCCATTAGAGGGCGAGCCGCCCGAGCAAACCTTAGAGGTTGGGTGACCCAACCCTACTAGTGTTGGGTACCGAAACCCGGTATCAGTATGGCTTAAGTAACCTGTATGTACCAAACGGAATCAAATCGTGGATTTCGGTGCCTCATTTTGGTACCGTGCCTGAATGAAAAACCCAACAAATCTATGCCATTAATAAGCGAGCGCACCACTGATGCTGCTGCGCATGCTAAATCATTTCCGCGAGAGGAAAACAGATCTACATGTGAAGAAACATTTCAAACCCAGCGCGCGCATGGTGTGTCATCTGAGTGCGATTATTCTTGCGCTCAATCTTCTCTCATCTGCTCCCGCGAACATTTTTATTTTTGTAAGTCGTCAGGCGGGGCTTGCTGTTTTAGTTGTAATCTCAAATGTCATTGGTCATTCCTCTTTTTCGAAGTCAGTATTGGATGCATGTTATAAGAGGATTCATTCACTTTACTTGGGACATGGCATTGGATCATATGTTAGTTATTGTTTCATAAGGTTATTGTATTTATTCATTTATTATTCATTTACAATTTATAATTCTTTATAATTAATCATATCTATTATATGGTTAGTTGTAACTAAAACACCAAGCCCCGCCCCACGACTGACAAAATAGTGTTCGCGTGAGCAGGTAAGAGAGGATTGAGCGCAGGAGTGATCGCGCGTGAGTGCCTGAATTGCGCGCGGATGACACATCAAGCGCGAGCGAGGGCTAGTATAGCATTATAATTCTATGCATAATTTATATGGCATGTGGTTGCTTCAAGCAATGGAATAAACATCATTCATTGCAAATTGTGATGATCGTAATTAATAAATCACAATTATAATTTCGAGGGAATAATCAACAATTATTATTTTGGTCATAATTGTGGAGCCCTATGTTCCATGAAGATATGTTGTAAATTTTCTACCATAAATATATCAACACTTAATTTTTGATTAGTATTATGCATTGCTTTGAATGTCATTTATACAACTTAAATTTTTTTTTTTTTGCACCTTCATATTCCAGATTTTCTTCCAGAAGTCATATCTAGGCCAAATACTATCCTATCCTGAGAAACCATACATCAATCAAAAGCTTATTTATTTCTCAATTTTGAAAAATATTCTCTCATGACTGGTTTTGTGGTCCAGGGTCACATATTAGAATGAATTCTTAAAAAAAAAAAAAAAAAAAATTTAAATCATGTGACATTGAAGCTTGCTGAAAATTCAGCTTTGCTTAAATATATATTATCATCAAACATTATACATTTCATAATATTGCAGTGTTTACTGTATTTGTTGATTAGAACAATTCAGCCTTAGAGATTATAATCAGTTATAATAATAAAAAAAAAAAAATCCAACCTCAAACATTTGAACAGCAGTGTATAAGTGTGTGTACAGTATGTGTATCTGAGAGAGTGAGAGCAGTTAACGCAACTAAGGCAGACTCATCTGACGAGCATGCCAGCCCATCAGCCATATTGTTTAGGCTGGCAGTAATGAGGAGCAAAAGCTTGTCGGCGTGCCGACCACGGCTGTAGTGTTGTGATGCAAATGAAGTCGGCATCCTGCCCGCCCTTGTGCCAGTACCACCTTTAATTGTCTGCTTTGATCTGCAGCTAATTCCACTAATTAGAAGCCTATTCTGAAAGTTTTGCTTTGCTTCCAGCAGCTACTGAAACTCAACTGGGTAAACCAAGGGGAGATGGGAAACTGGATACCTAGATGAGCAAACAAACATAAACAAGCTCATCCAGCTCCAAAAAGAACGGACCCTTAAATGCAAGAGACAGATGAGCAGTCACATGCAATCAAGCTGCATGGTTGAGCACAGATGTTGACTGCAGCCATCACCCACACAGACGCAGATATGAGCAAATAGATTGAAGACCTTCCCCAATGCCATCTGCACCTGACGCCACATTCACTGTACTTGTGCACTCTGGGATTACAAATTATGTGACTGTCCCACCAATTATGAACTGATCCCATTATAACATGCAAGTCCAAAATGACCATATCCACACACACATGCATTACATTTTCCAGGCAACGAGTGTTCTACTCAGTTAAAGTCGTTCTACTGCATTCTTGAAACCTTTTGCACATCTTAAAACCCGTTTTCACAAGTGTGCATTTCCAGGCCTTCTAGGATGAGTCTTCTAAGCTTGGTTATTCATGTTTTTTTTTTTATACTAGCAACCATCATATTTTTATTAAATCTATATAGCGTATACCATAACCATACTTAACCGTTAATAACAGCACAGTCACTGCTAAAGGTCTGCAGTGTGTATTTGGTGAAAGAGCAGTCTGTACATCTACTGTACAAAATACAGAAGTAAATTGTGGCGGCATCTTTTACTTTGAAAGGGTCAAAACAAAATATATTATGTATTATATCACCTAGAGCAGGGCAACGTCGGTCCTGGAGTGCCAAAGACCTGCAGAGTTTCACTCCAACCCTAATCAAACACACCTGAACAAGCTAATCGTGGTCTTCAAGGCTACAGGCAGGTGAGGTTTTTTTCCGAGTTGGAGCTAAACTCTGCAGGACATTGGCACTCCAGGCCGACGTTGCCTACCCCTGACCTAGAGTATTCTCATGCTAAAGCACCCTGCAAAGGCCCACGTGTACCAAAACAACTTTAAAGCATAGTAAAAGAGCTTCCTGACAGCAGTTGTTTACCCTGATGAGATACTGAGAAGAGAAAAATTTCCAACTGTGTTCTCACGATGACTTAAAGAAGTGCTGGCTCATCCATCTCCTGCCATGCATGCTAGCATTAGTGACCCTTACCGGCGGACACCTGCTGATCCAGAACTTTTAGTTTTAGTTTTAAGGAAGACTATCTTTTGGCATACCTGTATCCACTTTTTCAGATTTAATGGAAATGCACTACAGTTCAAAGTTTTTGCCTCAAGATTTCAAGTCCAGACAAAAGCAACAGAATTGTTTACATTAATAGTAAGAAAGATTTCTTGAGCACCAAATCGGAGTGACTTTTAAACAACCATGTGATGCTTATGTAGCATGTGTGTCAATAAGCACCTGCTGCTAATATGAATTCTAGGCCAGTAGGTTCGGCTATGGAGATGTTAATCAACAACTTTGGTGGTTTAAAGAAAATTTTATATTGAAAAATGAATCGGTTCCCTTTAGGGCAATAAACAAAATAAAATGTGTTACAGCATTCATAGTATCGGTCCAATAGTAAATATTAAATCACTGCATAATCTGGGTGCAGCCAGTCCTATGATATTTTAGTTAGAATGCAATCGTACAATGTTAAATGCTCAAAGACAGCTTTTGAAAACCTCAAATAAAAAAAAAAATAATAAAAAAAAAAAACATTGTCAAACATGACAATACAGGAATCAGATTCATTGGGTTTCGTTCAATAACTTCATACATTCAGTATGGTGAATTCAACTCCATACACAATTGTGCTTTTTCAGTCTTGTAAAGTCAATACAAATAAAAGTTAAATTCAACAGAGATCGTTTCAAATGCAAAAAAAAATAAAAATAAACAAAAAGATTCAATTTGTCGTATTCGACTCCTTAGATTCAGTTTAAGTGGCTCAGTTCAGAAAAGTTCAGTTCGATCTCTCCAACTCAAAACAACTATCAGTTCCTGAGATTCGGTTCGCTTGAATCTGAATCGATAGATTCAGCGGATAAGATACGGTTTCATAGTTCTAGAAAACTCTGTGCGGAAAAAACCGAAGGAAAACAGTTCCGTCTCCACAAAAATGTGTACTTTGAGGGGTCTCTTAAAAAAATAAAGGATTATGGGTTTATTTGACTTTCATTTCACCTAGTAAGCGTTCGTCTCGTGTGGGTCGGTTCGCCATCTTGTATCAACTTCCAACCGAAAAAGACAGTTCCAGCATGGACAAAAAAACCTGACCTGCATGTATACAGGCAATAATAAGTTCACAAACATATCAAGTTCCCGTTTTCTAGGTCACTAACAGAACTATCAGCATTTGTTAAATCTGCAACAGCCTCATTTTCACTGTAACGTTAATTCGACCATTATCACCCAGCGTGAATAATCTGAACTCCACCAAACGGTACATATTTTAACTCGTAATAAAATATAAATCATCAGAATCACATTGTCTAAGTATCACACTTGCATTTCCTCTCACAATTACATACTGTACATACGCCTCTGATTACATAAAACATTTCATACACATTGCAAAATGTGCACTTACCAAAATCCAAACGGGAATAAAACAGATATCTATGTATTTTATCGTCTTTCACTGTTTTCTCACTCTAAACTTCTCTTTGATTTGATGGAGAAAAACTAATATGGCTCTCCCGATTAGCACCTAACCTGGTGGGGCGGAACTTCAACTTCCCCTCAACATGATTGGTTGATCACCGATGTCAATCAATTTACTGATAATATTATTTCAGACTATACTGTTGTTTTTCTCACATTGTATACTTAATTCTTATTGGAATTCTGAATTAATTTCTTTTACAACTAAGTATTAATTTTATTATTAATATTTTAATATAATAAATTATACAGGGTTACACTGACACTGGATAATTAGCTGCAAAGCATTGGAGAATTAAATGGCATTATGTTCAAATATTTTTTTTTTTAACTGCAAGCTACAATAACGTCGCATTATTACTGTTTTTACAGTACAGTACAAAATTCTTTATTTTATTCTTTACAGTATTCTTGACAGAATGCATTGTGAAGTATGTAGTTAAACCAGTTACGCAACATAAAAACATACGTTTTCCTAGAAGTCCAAAACACAAAACTCTGCATGCATACAAACACAGCACATAAAACTGGGTCAGAGGTAGAAAAAAAAGAAAGGAAAAGGTTAGAAGCCGATCCGCTAAAGGAGGAGACATCCCATGCCAATCGGTGCATAGCCTTTTAGCCTCACGCTCAGCCTGAGATGCCAGTTTGATGGACGATATGAGTCCGGGTGACAGTTGTGTGTGTGTGTGTGTGTATGTGCGCACAACTGGGAAGGCAGCGAGATGCACCGAACACCGATGCCAATTTGCAGCTGCCTGTCGTTAGAGCTTCTGCTAGCACGACTGCACATTTCCTCGCCTCACCTGCAGCTCTCATAAACAATCCCTCCTCTTAGTTATTCATTCATGCCTTCATTAGCATCCCCACCATTAGCGCTAAATCCTCTACCCTTCACAGCCCGTCAGGCACACATCCTGTCTGTCAGCGAGAGAGCGAGCTGTCCTGCAATCCTAATGCTCTGGGTCCAACGGTCTTACAAAGCAAGAATGGTAAGAAGAACGCAAGAGCTAAATGAAAATTTGGGTTTTAACAAATGTATCTTGTGCTCACAATCTACTTTTAGCAGCGGTGACTATTTATGTATCTAGTAGGCCTTTTCTGCTCATTTAGTTCTCTTCAGCGCTAAAAAGCTGATCCAATATTTACACGGATCCTACTTGTCTTTTCGTAAACCTTCTTTTGTTCCACTGACTATTCCTCTATTGTTTTTTTTTACTTTCTGACGCTCAGCCCGGCTAATGTTCATCCTGTGCACCGAGCGCTCTTTCCTCCACATCACCTTCCCTTACTGCTGATTGGCTACAAGTTTGTATTGCTACTTCTAAAGCGTTTTTGAAAAATACATACCCCACCTTTAATCAGTTCGGTGATTTACAGAGTTACATACAGAACCGCAAGACATTAAATGATTCAAGCAGTGTTTTTGTGTACTCAGAATCAAATTAGCTTAATAATATACATAAGTATACATACATACTTAATTAATATACAGAAAATTCCATATTCGATTAATTGTGGACTCAAGTTGGGGTGGAGCATCACCTGTCCTCCCCGCCCCTCCTATACTTCACTGTGACTCGCTACAATCTGGAGTGTGGCTCTAATGAGCATTTTGTCAGGTTTGTTGCTCTAATTAATTCAATTAGGGAAATGCAGGGGCAGATGGCTACAAAGCAGGGAAATGTTCCCACTTCCTCCCTCTCTGATGCCCCTAGAACTTTCCACAGGGAGCTGGTACAGATGTGGTGGCTGGAGGACAGGTGAGTACAAGCTGAAGCCAGGACACTAATCATGCTTGATTAGATGCTGCTGACGTCAAACTAGGGCTGAGGTGATAAAATCATACACATACTAAAAAGCATAGCATACTTATTCTCATGATATTGTTTCATCTAACCAGGCTCAATGAGAAAATTGTGTGCCTTACAATTTTTTCGTAATCTGTCTTTCTCATTTTTGCATGTGTCTGTATATTTTAAAAATTCTGTTAATGAACAAGCTTTTTATGCATATGTTTAATCTGGTCATTGTACATTATTGGCACTCTAGTCTCCTATTTGAAACTGTCAAGTGCTTTGATACAATCTCTATTGTTAAAAGAGCTATATAAATAAAGGTGACTTGACTTGACTATAACCTAACTTCATAGCGTTATCTAGCACAACTCAACTTCTGCAACTCTTGAACTCAATTCTTCAAAATAAACGAATAAATACTGCTTATGTGTGTGTGTGGGACAACTATGCTCCATGTGTTGAGTTATTATAAATCCTTGCTGGCAGCTGAGCAGAGAAAATAAAAGTTGCTGTGCTCTGCAGCTAAAGATGGCACAGACACTGGCCAGTAAAGTGGCAATGCTCTGTTCAGACCAGAGCATCCTGGGTTCCCTCAGCCTTGCTTTAGGCTTCTCCCTTCACAACATGACAGATGGTTACAGAGAAGCAACAGAGCGATCAATAACACAAAGTGCTAAATCTGCTGAATCAGAAGCTTCTGCGTAGAGCTTTGCAAGGTCCCCAAAAAATTAAATTTTTAACTTAAGCTTCTTAGGCTGCAAAATATTAGATGACATTTAATAACTTGCACAGCTGAGATTCATAACATTGTGTAAACTGCTATGATATCAAAAAGCACATCAAGAATAAAAATTCAATTACGGCATTGAGGATATGGTAATATTTAATCTTACTCGTGCAGTGGGGTCCAAAAGTGAAAGTCTAATTTAAACGAATACAATTAAAAAGGGGTTTTAGGATTTAAAAAATAAATAAATAAAGAACATTCAGGGAAAATTAAACAAGACATATTCCATATTTCTGCCACTTTCAACAAAAGTTCACCTTTTTGCACTTCCCCTAAAGCGCAAGATGCTCTTTTGATAATTTACAAATCAAGCTGGGTTTAACTTGATAATCAGGTTCTATACAAACCTAAAGTTCATGTCCTCCACTCTCATTAAAGCGCAAAACACAACCATTTACACTTGTAGACTTTTAGACCCCACTATACACGCAATTATAAAACAGCAGAGAAAACGAGACACACTCTTTGCTGACCTGGCTCATGGAGGAGTGCTAGTGGGGAGAGCAGCTGAACCTGCCAGCTCCCCCAGGGGCATGGAGTATGAGTGCCCATTAGAATGATGGGACCTGGCAGCTGGGTGCCCTTATACCCTGCTAATTAAACCCATGCCACACTGACACTGGCAACACTACTGATTGTAGCTCTTGAGGATGGGCAGGGTGTGAGGGAATGGACTCTGGGCATTGTGGGATGAGGTTGGGCATATGGGGAGGTCACAGTGTGATTACAAGGCTTGTGAGGCACCTCAGTCCTGATATTCCTTAAACATTCTGCTCTAAATCCCAAATCTGCAGTACTATATACTTGCTCGTTAGTACAAAATGATTAAGAAACCGTCTGAAAGAAAGTTTTTACCGAACGTATTTTGCAGCCATAAAACCACGGTTACTCCTGATCTCACCTGAATTTTTAAAGCTAAGCAAGGTTTGGCTTGGTTAGCTCTTGGATGGGTGAACATTATGGAAAAAATGTCAAATAAATCGTTGATGGAGATATGCAAACTACACTAACAGGTCGGGATGGCAATAGCTGCCATAGCTGGGTTTGCTCAGGCAGAGACGGGGCACTGAAAACATGTATAAACTGAGTCGAACAAGTACTCTAATTAGATGTGAGCTTGAACTCTGGAAAGAGAGCGTGAAGTGGAAAAAAAAGCCCAGCTGGATGCATCCAAAGCCAGTTTGCATAAGAAAGAGCAAAAAAAATTAAGAAAAACAAGAATGCACACACAATAAAGGCCCAGCTGGATGTGTGCTGTCATTTCACATGAGACAGAAACAAGAATACATGAGTGTCTCTTCAACTGGGCACTTGTTGGGCACAATATGGTCATCTTCGGAACTGTAGTCCATAATTATAGCAATTAAATTGCCTTAAAATACACTTTAGTGGAAAGTACATCACATGTAGCAGTTGTGGCCTAATGGATAGGGAGTTGGGCTTGTAACGCAAAGGTTGTGGGTTCAAGTCCCAGGTCCGGCAGGGATTGTGGGTGGGCTCTCTCCACCTTCAATACCACAACTGAGGTGAGACCCTTGAGCAAGGCGCCGTTCCCCCACTGCTCTGGGTGTGTGTTCACAGTGTGTGTGTGTGTGTGTGTGTGTGGTTGTTCACTTCTCACTGCTGTGTGTGCACTTGGATGGGTTAAATACAGAGCACAAATTCCTAGTATGGGAAACCATACCTGGCCACTTGTAACGTCATTTCATTTCATTTCATGTATATTGATATACAGCATTTTACAGCAAGCATTTGAGGTATACTAAATACAATTTAAATAATATTTGAATACTTTTTCTGCATAATTCAACAAATTGTGTGTCAATAGAATATTATATTCATGAGTAACATTTCACTATGACTTTTCTGAGTTTCCTTGATTTCATGTCTAATATTTTACAGTATGCTTCATTTAAAAAAAAAAAACAAATGCTAGAAAATTATCTAATATCCAAGATTAACCATTATTAATTTTATTTATATATATATATATATATATGAGTCAAAGATGAAAAAGGGTTTAACCATAAAAAATAGTAATACTGCTTTAAATTGGTTTAGATCTATTTTGAAATGAATCAGTCAATCAAACAACCAGCTCTTAGGCGATAAACGTGGCATAAAAGTGTCCATAGTGATGGGATGCTGAACATGTTCCACATTGGATCACGTGATCAAAGTAACTCCTCTGAGATGGCTCCTCCATCACAGGGGCTGTTTAACTTAGAGACAGCATGTTTGTTGTTCGGGGCTTTGGCCCGTCTCCGAGTGCAGTGTTCTTTTACAGGCTCAGCCCCAGGAGGGAACACAGGACTCAGGTAATGGGAGAGGAGCCTGGGAAGCACCAAGCCGGCTATTATCACTCCACAGGCCACAGCGTAGACACCTAAACACATGCTAAGAGAAGCACAGAAGATGATGGGAGTACCTGAGGATCACACGTGGAGATGCAGTTATTGGGGATTCACACTTAAGAGTTTAGCAAATAAATAGTGGCCATTCCTACTGCTGGATGATTGTAATGCTATTGGCTAGCTGCACAACTGGCCATAGCAAATTATAGTAATTGAACCATTGGAAAACCTGTAGCAGAATAAGTAGAACATGACTCTAGAAACACAAAAGTTTAACTGAGAGCACATAAAACTGGCAAAAGACATACTTTGGATGAACTTACTGAGCAAGTTGCTTTTGATAAAATAATCTAGAAAAATACATGAATGTGCAGTAAATTTAATAGATCGAATTTGACAGAAGTTCTAAAAGGGAAAAATATCTGTATACATAAATTTGGTACAATGAGCTTATTGTGTGCACTAATGTTTTCACATTATACTTATATTTAATTTAACAAATAACTATATGTCATTATATTAGTAATTAATTCATGCATCTACATTTCTAATTACACTGTTGTCCCATCACTTACACCTTAACCCACCCTTAAACCTACCCATACCACCAAACCTGTCCCTAACCTCACCCCAACAGCAGCATTTTATTGTAATTTTATGTTATTAAATAGTGGTTAAGGCCACCTAAATATTAGTTAATTACCTTAATGATAAGTTATATTAGGTTAGGCCACCAAAGCAAAACATTAACAGTTTTCAACATTGAAAATAATAAGAAATGTTTATTTAGCGCCAAATCTGCATATTATGATTTATAGAAATATAATTAGAATCATATTTCGCAATTTAATTAACATTTCAATTTTTGGTGAGCACAAGAGATTTATTTAACACATATCATATTGATATTGTCATTTTTTATTAAATAACTAATGCATTAATATGCAGTAACTGCATTTGTCTCCTGTGCCAGGCACAGATTTGCTCCACATTTCTGCTTAACCATATTTTTTGTAGTAATCGATTAGAGTTGGTCAAGAAAACTAAATCATGCACACTAGCTTTTGGCTTTAACACCTTACTGAAAGAGTTCAGAGAGAGAAAA
>JAUMHI010000049.1:1238354-1259177 GCA_032359435.1 Enteromius unitaeniatus
AGTTGGTCAAGAAAACTAAATCATGCACACTAGCTTTTGGCTTTAACACCTTACTGAAAGAGTTCAGAGAGAGAAAAAGAGAGCAGTGGGTCCCCCAAACAGCATTTAGTCCGGCTGTAAAAAACAAGATCAAGAGTTTGTTCACTCAAACTAGAAAGACAGATGACAAAAAGACTGAATTTACCAGAGGATGTTGGGAGATTTACACGACCCTTCACAGAAATGCTAAATCACAAATAAAATCACTCTCAAATCAAATCCCAAGCCATGACTTAACGAGTGACAAGAAGAAAATTGGAAAATGCCCATTAAGGACCTGTGCAAGAGAGGCTTGCGGAGTTTATTTACGGAACTTTAGCAACAACGGCATTTGAATATAAGCTCTCTAGAAAGTAAATTGAAACTAAATATACATTAAATATATGATATACTGTATATAGGATGTGCAGAACAGAAACAAAAGAAACACTACAACTATAACAGCTAGTCTACGGTTAGTTTCTCCAACTAAGCTAGCCATTTCCAGTCACCTCAATATCTATGCACAGTATCCAGCCCTTCACCATAGCAACTATTCTGAACTCTTTTTTTAATAACATTCATATCTATAAAAACCATTAAGAAGTCTGGGCTCAGTACATTTCTTCATGTATTTAAAGTCTTTTATGCTCACCAAGGCTGGTTTATTTGATCAAAAACTCAATAAAAAAAGTAAAACTGTGAAAAAGCATTATCAGTTACAGTATCGGATTTATCTTTTAAATTACATCATATTCATGTGATGGCAAAAATCATTTTTTGCTCCAGTCTTAAATTTCAGATCTGTCCAGAAGCTGGTGCAGTTTTAAGATTCAGATGAAAATAAACTTCAGAGGAGCAGCCTTTATTTGAAACAGAAACAGTTTTAATTAATTTAGTGCATTAATGTACAATTTTTTCAAAAACCTGACCCCAAACTATTAAATTGCAGTATGTTAAGAAATAGTCACCAGAAATATCCATTGTAAACTTAGCCCAACAGATTTTATTAAGGTTCACACTGATGTTATTGTTGAGATCTGATGTGGATGACAGTTTAAAACATACGATTTTGCTGATTGAATAAATTAGTGAATATTATATAAGTAGGCATAGTGGTATGCAGTTTACCTGTCTAAATAACAATAATAATAAATGATTCATTTGAAGTGTTTTTGCATAGGAAGTGAACGCAATAGACTAGGTGGCATGACTCATAACTTTTATATGGCATATTTTTCTTCTGCGTATCACAGATCATAATCCTTCGGGCATCCCTAGAGTGTGCCAGCGGTGAGTTTGGAGGGAGAAAAGATAGAGCAGCTGTGTGAGATAGAGACCGAAAAAGCAAGAGACATGCAGCGGTTGTGTAGATGACAGACTCTGGGTGTCCGGTGGCGGGCCAGAATAAAACGTCCCTGTCAGAGGCTTGTGGCTCCCTAGAGTGAGTTCTGATTAATTGGGCTGTCCAGCCTCTCTGATAGTGGCTGCTTTACCCAGCACTCCTGGGAACCGTACCCATGCCCCTTTCACTCAACCCCATGCCAAAAAAGGGAACAAAAAAAAAAAAAAGAAAGCAGCAAATATCTGGCCTTCGAGTCTTTGCGGCTAAAATTAGAGACCCTCTTCCCTCGCCTCTAATGTTTGCTGTCTCTCTCCCTCCATATTCCAAAATGATCCTGCATCAGCATTCCGTTCACCTTGCTGGGGGGTTTAATGTGTCTTTATGCATGTGTATCGGGAAACAGGGGACCTTCAACCAGCAGACACCTCAGCATGAAGCATTTACAGAGATCGTTTCAGTCTCGGTTATGTGTGCGTGTGTACAAGTGTGTAACAAACCATTAAATCTATAGCCAGGTCACCAGCAGGCCTCCTAGATTAAGCACCACTGTCCACAGTAAATAGACACAGAAGGCAAAACTCAACAGAGATGGCATTGCAACAAAATTGCTATGCAAAGCCCAAAGTCCTACTAAACCCTGCAGTGATGCCCTTCATTTTCTACTCCACTGAATCACCTTATACAAGAGATAGGAATTCTAAGGAATTTTAACATTCTGTTTCCGAATGTGGTTCATTGACAGTAGTAGTTTAAATGATAGATGAAATGCTAGATAAATCTCTAAATTCATGCAAATTATCGGTGTCTGTTTACGCAAATATTCTTAAGACTTGGTGGTGGCAAAAATTCTGTGCAGGCCACTGACTGTATTCTCTATTTAAATTTGTATCAATAAAATCTATATCTATATACATGCTTTAATCTATAATGTATAATCTAAGAAAAAAAAAAGTGACGTTTTTATTTTTTTACATTGCAGGTTGCACTGCATTGTAACTAAAAGGACTAAAAGGTATTTGTTCACCCAAAAATACAATTGTGTCATAATTACTCACCGCAAACTTTTTTCCACACATATTTTTCCAAACTGTACGTCCTATTTTAATCTTTGAAACATAAATTAATTTCTGATCAATTCTGAGAGCTTCTGACACTCCATAGACAGCAGTCAGTTGCATGGCTGCATGGTCTGAAAGCTCATGGATTTCAACAGAAACATCTTTGCATTTCCAAGATGAACTAAGGTTTCAAAGGTTTGGAACAACATGAGGGTAAGTAATGACAGAATGTTCATTTCTGAGTAATAAATCCTTTAATAATCATGTGTGACCATTTAATAAAAAGAACTGGTTTATACACTGTAAGAGCCATTCATTCAGAAATCGACTGTCCTACAATGGCTGCATTGTGTAGTTATGATTTAAAAAGAACCAGCTCATGAGAGCCATCTAAACATCATTCAGTTCCTGGTATTAAAAAGCAAGTAAAAAAAGAAAAAAAGTGTTGGCTTCCAACTCTGCCATCTACAGAAGAATGAGGTTGCGTCAAAGTCCATTCATTGGGGAAAATCGCTCAGTATCACTTCCAGGTAAAACGAAGCTAAAAACAGTCTTTCAAGAGAAAAATAACTCAGCAGACAGACACAAAGAGCGCATCTCTCCGTTCCTCAGGTTGAACGACAGTCCTTGCTCAGCACATGGCTCATCTCTCCTGCAGTCAGTCAGCCAGCCAAGGTCAATTGCTTTTCCCCTTTCCACTCATTCAGTGCTTTATGTTCCTTTACGGCCGACGTTATTTCTCCACTGCACCAAGGTGACTGCTGGCCCCAAGTGACTGGCAGCAAACGCAGCGCTGACTTGACCCTGTAATTCGGTCTCGTTGTTATCCCTTTCTATCTTTTTATATTTCTGCAAAATCTTTAAATCGCATCATTGCTTCTTTTTACACTTTACCATTAACTTTCATTTCACAATTTCTCCATTTATGCTCTCATTTAAAGCATAAGCATTCACTTTTTTCTTAAGTACTTTATTTTATTCTTCAGTTTTTTTTCTCCTCCAATCTAAATCTTTCATTTGCACTCACATTTTCCATCTCTTTCATTTCCTCTCTCCCTGATGTCTCCTTACAAGCTGCAAAATCACCTATAACCGCTCATATCCATAAGTGCTTCATTAGTAGGGACAAAATGTGTCTGTTGCGTGCAGCACAATGAAAATCCGGCCCTGAGAGGGAATACAAACATTTAATTATACAGCAATGACATAAAAAAGGAGAGAGGAAGAAAGAGAAATGACTTAAAGGTGAAGTGTGCACGCCTCTGCACCATGAGTGGCAACAAGTGAAACTGCAATCTATGGCTATTAAAACTGATAAAAACACTGATTTTAAAGCAAATGGAATAATTTTCAGATGGATGGCTTAGTGTTTGAAATTTGCTTGAAAATTGCAATTTGGCTCTATTAATTTTGGTTAAACTACACATTCATCAAGTACTTAAAAAATAATTTTAACTGTCCGTTTACTGTCCAAAAAGTCTAACGCGTGTGTGTGTGTGTGTGTGTATATATATATATATATATATATATATATAAACATTTTTAGTAAAAATTTGCAACTCTAAATAAATAAATATTTGAAACAATTTTTGTTAGTTTTACTATATTTAACCTATAACTGTGAAAACACATCACAATGTATAAAAGAGTCTTAATATATTTTTCTAAAGATAAGCACCAGGAAAATATTCAGTGCTAATCCATTCATCCACATATTTGACTGCTCTTCTGATATTTACTCACACACACATTAGCAAATCAAGATCAAGTCCAATCGTGCACCAGTCATTTTGAAACATTCAGTATCACTCAAAGCCTAGCTGTAATTGCATTGTAAATGCAGATTAGCACTGAATATTTTAAAAAAAGGATTACAGGGAAGGAGTGTGGAGGCATACAGAGAAACTGCCCCTTCGGCACCCCTACACAAGAAAGAAAAACATGAAACGCTCATTAGAGGAAGGCGCATTTCGTTTATAGCCAAGAACACGAGTCTGTAATTATTCTTTTATTTGTTAAGTTCATTATTCAGGAGTTCAGAAAAAGCGAAAAGGGAAGGAGGGCGGGGTTTAAATAAGGAGAAACAGCACCCTTAGTTGTCTGCGACCTCAGAGGGAACAACAAGGGGAAGAAGGCGAGAAATTGGGGATGCACAATTAACTTTAATTCCATACAATCGCTTTTAATTCTAGGTGCTGCAGTAACGAGTGCGTTTTGGCAAAGATTAGGCCTATATCCATTGTCATACTAATTTCTTCCTTTTGTGGCATGCACAAGAAAAAGGATGAAAGAAGTTGAAAGGAAGAATTGAAGCAGAGGGAGAAGCCTGGAGAGCAGGACGACTCTGTATTAAACGATTGGCAGTGTCAATCAGAGCCAATGTTTCGTTTTCTCCATCTCTGTCCTCACACAGACGAAAATCCTCGGAATGGCACTTATTAACAGCCCCTCTGCTGTTCTTAATTGTAGGCTGACAAAGCCTGTCTTTGGCTTTGGGAGAGAGGGACAAAAGCAGCTCTCAAACATCATAGTCACGGACGTCTGAACAGCTCATGTACATCTGAATAGCACTTTGTATAATGACTCAGAGCACTGAACGTTATGAATTTCGTCAGTGCCGAGAGGTGGAACTTGAGTTTGCATGAAAAAATAGCAGGGTGATTGGTCTACAAATCTGAAAATTGCAGCCAATGATTAGCTGTAAATGTTTAAACTATATCAGCAGCAGTTGTTGGCTATAACTCATACTTGGGGTTAGAAGTTTGAACAAACCCCAATGACAACCCTTTACCACCACAGACCACCACAATGAGATTTATAGGTAAGGTTCATTGAGAAGATATTAAGTCCATTGTAAATTATGCATGGTGGATGATGAAACAAGTGACATAAATATCCCATATATATTAAAGGATAGATCAGCACCATGATTTGGGACACCTAGAAACCACCCAAAACACCCTAGCAACCTCATGGCAGCCTCCCAAAATCAAATTGTTTTCCCCCCCTTCGTACAAACTAGTCATACAATAAAACAAACAAAAGTACAATCTCAGTCGACAGCACTAATAATGTTGACGGTCAAAAAAAAATAATGTGCACTTGTCACTCAAACAAAAAAGCTAATTTTCATCCAATAAAACTAAAGTTTAGTAAGTAATCTCAAACGACAGCCCTTAATGTTGAATATCACAAAAAAATAACTGCGTACTGTAGTTATATCCAATTTTACAACACCACAAAATGACTCTAAAAATGATGATTTAAAGTACTTTACACCTCAAATAATACATTTTAGCAGAGAAATTAATGTGCTGAAATTGTAAGCTTCACATTTCTGCTTTTATGTCCTCAAAAAATTGGCCCCATTTACTTGTACCTCATCACACTCTATTATTTTTAAAGAAAAGGAGAGATGATTCAAAATTATTCTTTGTGGTAATCAAAATTAAACCTCAAGTTCTTATGAATGAGCTTTACTTGCACTAAACTCCGAACATTGCATTTTCGGGCCCCGAGGAAATCAGAAGTTACAAAGAGACGCCTGAAAACGGACAGAAAGGTGTTGTCATGCAGTAATCGTTCTACTGCCTCTCTTAGCTCAAAACAATTCGATTCCATCACTTCCTTTTCAAGCTGAGATTGCTCTTGTTTCAATACATCACTGCTGAGCTTGTAAAGATGGGAATCAAGAAAACAGCTACATGGGGTCGATCTGGCAATCACTGCTGTTCTAGATAAAGAGAAAAGATCCCCAGCCAACAGAGTTGTGCAGTCCGGGGTTAAATGATTTGAACTTCTGACTTACCGTGTAACTGACCTAGAAAGGAGAATAGCCAGCTACTTTCTGAAGTGATTCTCTTAGATACTCAGCGTATGGGAAAAGCTATTGTCAGAATGAATGTTTTGTCTGCAAACAATTTTGCATTATGAATTACACATGAGTTGCCATGTCCTTTTACCCATGGTCAAACACCGCATGCATGAATACTGATAGCAGTTCAGTAATGTGTTGAAGCAATAGAAGATTGTAAACAGCACGTGAACATAAATTCACACAAGAAAGGCCACATTATAAACACTTTCTCTGTCTTTCGGTGTCTCTCCATTATGTGCGATATCTGGAAGTGGTAAACTTCATGCTCTGTAAAAGTCATTTCACACTTCTCGTTGGCACTAATTGTAGCACAATTATGCTTAGTAACTGCTAAAAGGCCATGTTATTTAATTTAATTTATTCTAGATGCAGATTCAAAAAACAGTTAGGTTCTTTTTTGGTATTTTGTAATTTATGTGCATCTCAACCTCAGAGTTTTTTCAGCCTCTCACACTACGAGCACAGCATTTTTCTAGTTAAACATTCAGCTAATTCTTACTAAATAAAAATGTACCTGCATGAGTGCTGTTTTATGCACATTTTGTTTTGTATTATACATATAGACAAGCATGCATGTAAATGTTACATATGTGCTATGTTTACATAATTATACATGGAAGAGCAAATTTAGTGCACATGTTGGTCAACAGTTTAACACATCTAAAATCATGCCTCCTTATGTCAGTTCCAGTTGATCTAGATGTTTAGAAATGCAACAAAAACAAGATGAACACTATAAAAAAAATCTTTAAAAAGAGCAGTTCTCCCAAAAATCTCAATTCTGTCATCATTTACTCACTTTCATGTAATTTTTCTCATTGTGCAGCACAAAAGAAATATATAGATCCAGTGAAAGTAAATGTGACACATTGTTCATTTTTGGGTGAGCTATTCCTTTAAGAAGACATTACCCTTCAGGTATGAACCCTTGTGCCTCACACAAAAAATCTGTCAAAGGAGCCAGAGGGCAGCTTTTGTTGGTTAAATCAGTGTAGAAATCTATGACAAGTATAAGAGATGAGAGAGAAAGTGACAGAACGAATAAGCAATGCGTTTTGAGCCAGTAGCGGGTCTACCGTGATCAAATCCTCAAACAACTCATCAAATTCCCATTAGCCTCTGGAAGGATGAGGCAGCGCATGTACAGCAGCGGCAGCAGTCAGTCAGTGCAGTTCCAGTGGGAGAGAGAGACACTCAGAGCCGGAGCAGAGAGCAACACGCTGCGCAGGAACCCGCCTTCGCTTGGCAGGAGTTGGCGCTCCTAACAGAATCAAAGGCTGCTTTTCTTTCCATTGAGACACACGGGCTCAGAGGTCAGCCTGCCTTTCTTGGACCAAGATGGAGAAAAACTGAATAAATGGGCTTTGTGAGACAATGGGTTATTGCTGTGTGGGCAGGTGTTTGTAGCACTGTGGCCTCTCGCTTTGACGAAATAAAAAGGGAGCGAGAGATGCCGACTGCAGCGATAAAAGTAAATACTTTACCCTTCTTTGTTGATAGGGCTTCCTGTCTGTGCCACACTGTGTAAACATTTACATGTACTGTACTGTGAACTTGAGAGGTGTGAGCCTGGAAATAAATGTACAATGCCCTGCAAACATGTTTGTGCCATATCATAAATCGCAGATGGACTTATGTTATAAAAGCGAAAAGAAAAAAAAAGGGAAACAACAGTATTTAAACAAAGCATTACATTAAGGAAGAATTCAAGCTTAAAATGTGTTTTACAGAGCAGTGGAACTTTTCCAAAAAAAAAAGTGAAGGGAAAAAAGGAGAGAAGATTCCCGTGGGATACTCTGGCCCTGTGTGGGACCTGTCAATCAAAAGCTTGTGTGAAACTTCAAGAGGCTAGATCAGAATGGACAGAGGTGAGCTAAAACTTACTTTCCCACAGTCATCAAAAATTTAATCTTCATGAATACGAATAAATTTGTTAGATTTGGACTTACTTCAATAGTTTTTGCTTTTCCTTGATTTAAACACTTTTTTTCCTCCAAAACAAGTTTCTCTATGCAAGCTACATTAAAAAGGGAAGTGTAACATCGAAAATGGTTACGCTACGGTCACAAGTCAAATAGCACTAATCTAGTCAAATCTGGCACATTTGAAGGTTTTTTTTCTCCATATTAAAAGCGTGATACACAGATGAACTAGTGCACACTGAGTTATTCATTTCTCATGCTTGTTGCACAGCTCCATTGTAACAGGGAATCCATCCAAGAAAAAGATCAGATGGAGAAAAAGCGAGCTAAATTGCTGAACGATTAATTTTCATCAGCAGCCAGTCTCACTGACGGGACTTAATCCAAAGCTAAGCCGATTAACAAACTGATATTTGTGTTCCTACTATTCCCCACAAGTCTTGCTACTGGCACGGCTCCTAAATGTCACGGAAGAGACTGATTTAAATTCATGGCCGTCTTCAGACAGACTGAAGCGATAACCGATACGGATCACAATAATGAGGAATACAGTCAACTAAGCAACAGCACACTGCAGTGGTCAGATCTCTGCTCATCATAATCATCATCATAATCATTAACCCTTTCATTAACTTTGCAATCAACAAAAGGACACACTTCAAGTATGAGCCAATTTATACACAACAATAACTCCTAAAAATGTGCACGTTATTAACCAGAACTAGATCATTTTACTATATATATATATATATATATATTTAATACAAAAAAATATTCATACTTTTTAATTATACAGTAATTAGACATCTGGGTTTAGACTAAATTTGCCCAAAACAAAAAATCTAAAAGTGTCTTGCATATGGAAAAGCATGTCACATGCCAAACTTTTTTTTTTATCACTTTTTCTGTACCTTGTTCTTATTTTTAAATGCACCCGTGGTGTGACAAATCAATTTTCACAAGTATCAAAATGTCAAATGTCTCCATATGAATATTAGCTCCTAAAACCTGCATGCACATTAATAATAAATCCACTGGAAACATTTAGCCTGCAACAGTTGTAGATGAAGAATATCATGTCAAACCACTACATGATATCTTGAACCACCCAACAATAACTCAATGTAAAACAATCCTGTTAAAATAGATGTTTTTGTGACAGTTAATGTTCTTCACATCTTAACTTCCAAAACAGTGAAACTGGCAAAAGTGGCAAGCTAAAGAAAACAATGCGGAGCTACAGCATACATTTATTTTCTAAAAGTAAATGATTTATTTACTTTTAACAACTGTAACTTTGCTGAATATCCTACAGTGGTGTTGCTGTTGTTGTTTTGTTTTTTTTTACCTTTAAACCCATTAAAAATCGCTTCCCCTTCAGGCTTTTTAATGTATTTAATCTAAAATAACAATTGGATGAGCATCGCGTCTCCTCCGGCAGCGCAGCGGAGCGCACAAGTGCGTCAGGAGCGCGTGCCTTTGCCAATGACACTGAGATCACTAACTACCCATAAGAACGGATTAGTTTGTGCTCTTAACCTGCTTTCGATCAGGCATCACAGATGGCTCAATTTTACCCGTTAGTTAATAGTCATCGTGTCTAATCGTCACTGAGGCGAAAACGAGCAACGCAAAAAGCAAACACAAAAGAAACATTTTAAATAGGCTCGAGCTTTTTCCATTTCATCCAATGGCGTAATGCTTGTCTATAAAGTTTTCTTGGATGCTTTTAATGAGGTCAATTCAGTTCGACTGTGTCGGAGGACCGGTAGCAACAGCATCATTTATAGTACTATAATCGATATTGATGAATTTGCCTATCCTAGATGGATCTGCTACGTTTGAAAATTAGTCACGATGGCTATTCATCAATGCAATTTGTGACAGAGAGAATATGCGTTGCTTAAATGACGCTTTCCGTGTATTTTATATTACATATAGAGCCTGTTGCAGTTCTAGTTTTAAATAACAAGCCTGTGTCGTATACTTGGATTATGCATCGTTGGCATGCATATGTACATGTCAATAAAGTAGCCTACAGAGAAACAGGGAGAGCTGGAGAGAAGGTTTGTGATTCAGACCATCTCGGTTCATATACTACCACCATGTGGAGATCTGAACGCCACATTGATGCGCATTCAGGTTATTCTAATGTCATAAAACTGCAAATCTGCCAATCTTGTCATGCGTTATAAAGCTACTAGCATTCCAAACACAGCGAAACTGTTCAGTTGAGCAAACTTTCCCGTAAAAACATCCAGAATAGACCAAAAATTCCTACTAAAATTACACAGCAAGACAGCTTGCATATAACTGTATTGCTGCGTTTTTACGTCAAATAAATAAATAAATCACGACACGGTCGAGGAACCAAATATTGTGCATTTGATTGCACGCTGACATTTGAAGTTTTCATCCTCCGAAAAGTCGACCATGAACCGGTCACACGCACCAGAGGTTCGACTGAAGTGACTTTTCACATGCATGGAAAGCAATGCCCACTCCAACTCTTTCTCAGACTGTGTACGGTCTGAGAATAACAAAACAAACGTCCAGTGAGGCTGAATGCCCCTTTCAGCGCCACTTCAACAGTGCCATTCTGCGCTATCAGTGCCACTGCTCCCAACTGTATGCCCAGCTTACTTCACACCAACACACATAAGAGACTCTATGCGTGAAATCTATGCATCATTGTGGTGCTGAATGAATGGCGCTCATTTACCATCACAATAACGCAACAACAAACAAAAAAAATACTCGAGGCTGTTATTGTTAAGAGAAATGAACATGCACAGTCCTGGTTCCTCGCACCAGAGGCCGGGTACCGCGAGAAGCATCCACAAAAAAGTAAGCCGAGCTCGCGAGACGCATAAACACCTTTGCGCACGAGGCGACGGTCAGCCTTTACTCACCTTGCTGCGAGTCGCTGAAACGGACCGCCACAGAAGAAAGAAGAAACCCGAGGCAACACAGAGAAGATGCCAGCTTCATGTTTGAAGTTTCCCGTGTATTTCACATGTCCAACACCATATCCTTTAATTTTTAAATGTCTCAAGACAGGAACGCAACTGCGGTGGAGTGACTTCTGTTGCGTGGCAGAGTGAATTAGGTAATAAGACGTCCCGTTTAAAATGGTCAAATAGTCCTCGGGAAAGAGTGTAAAAGTTCAGGTGCGAGTAATTCGCTGTATAGTGCTTTGACAGGATCTCGACGCGAGGCTCATGCCATTACTCTCTTCAGACGCTCTTCAGCGCTGCGACGGCACAAAGCCTGAGGCACGCCCCCACCGAGCTCTGGCCCGCCCTCCGGTGACCCGATTGGTCCAAAGTCTGTATAATTAGCCAGGAACCCACCCTCCCACGCTCAGCGTAAGTTTTTGATTGGCTCAAGAAGCGCTCGCTTCTAAATACACCTGTCTTGTGTGTTTCTGCATACGGCGTCTTCTTCAACCGGGCGTTTGTTCACATTTCGTTTTAGGTTTTCGAAGGTTCTCACCAAAATGAATTTCCGGAGAAGGCATGTTAACGCCGGTATTTCTACAGAAGTTGTGTGTAAGGCACTCGCAAAAGAATAAAAAGTACGATAGTATGTCTATTTTGTAAAAAAAACTGGCTAGAAGGCTACGTAGTAACAAACGCACCTTTTCTTAAATGGTTTAACATATTTATAACAATAGCTGTCTGTCAATCGTTTAATGTCAGACTTTAATGAATTTATATAATCTTTCTGTGACCTTCTCAATCAATTAGATTACCATAGCCTATTTTTTTAAAGCCACAATGTAGCATTTTATATAACCGTGCATAATATTGATTATAGAAATGTCTCTGATGTTTAAATATTTAATGAATTTTAATGACTTCTCTAGAGCTGAAAATTAAAATTTCCTGATATTTTACATGCATATATTACTGTGTGAGCCCTGCAGCATCACCAGTGAAAGAAACACTGTTATAAAGTGTTACAAAGAAAATATAGCTTTCTGTATTTGTAGTCCCTGACTTAGCTGATCATCCCTGGATCTCTAAAGGTTGAAAAAAGTCTTGGTTCGGACCAACAAGCTACAATCTGACTCTTAGCCAAGTCACTTCAATGACACACATCAATGCACATCATTCCCACCTGCTGTGAAAGAGAGGACAGTCAGACGCAATAATACAGTAAGCATCTGGTATGCTTCACACACACCCTCATATAAATAGGTCACATTACTCAAGAACAAAAGAAATATGCTATATTGTTTCGATTTTGACTAAATCTGAGTGCACCTCAATGTATATCTGTTTGTGTGTTTCACTTACAAATGTTTTAATATAAATATAGTAAGCAAAGTCTTCTTGTACTTACTTGTATAGTAAGTAATATTACATATCTTCTGTATTTCTTGTAATATTTTAAAAGATATATGCAAGATTTAGGCGTATTATCCTTCATATTACAATATATTTGTAACTGAAACACACATACATACATTTACACTTTATACTTTATACAATACACACCCACAAACACACTATGCAGTGATTAAATGAAACTGGCTTGACCCAGAAAATCTCATACACTTTCATTTTCACTGCATCCTTATTCCTGTAAACTGCTCTTTACATCACATTTATGATCATGTCAAAGAAGGGTTTGACAGCCCGTTCTGCTGGTGTGTGGCATAACTGCGTAGTTACTGTAGTACTGACCTTACACCACAGGAGGGAGTCATAACCACACCTCTGGGGTAACCGAGGGTCAGAGCCAGCAGGAGATCAAGCTGTTTTCACCCAAGCATACAGCCCCACAAATGACATTGGCTTCTGCTCCTTCTTATGCAGACAAGAAGCTCTTTTAAAGAAAGCAAAAGTTTTGAGACTTGATTAAATATTACGAAACATTGGCTGTCACTTAACAAGACACTTTCCTGTTCTCATTTGTCAGCTCAAGAGCAAACAACACAATTAAGTGACAAAATATTCAAACTGGCTTTATTCGTTCCTTTAATAAATCTCTCAGAATGGTATGTATGACAGTATCTTCCAGATGCTCTCAATCGCATAATTCATTCTCCGGATTAGGAGAGTGAATAGCAGAGGTTCCGCCGGTTGGCAAAAACACCCTTGATGCCGGGTGTAGAGCTAATCTAATACATGACTCCATGATTTGTTTAATGGATGAGAGTTAGCTGTGCAAGGACCGCCAATAAAACCTGAGCCTCCAGAGGCCCTTCTGTGCATAATGATTCCAGACACACAATATCCAAGTAATGAAGCGGCTTTATCAAACTAGGCAGAGCTTATTTCCACCAGTGTCCTTCTCTCCCCTGCTATCTCCCATTACACTTCCTGAATTCAAACGGCATGGACGCTCAACAGCAGCGTGTTTCAGAAAAGTAGTTAATTTCAGGGGGAAAAATGTAATTATTTACATTCAGGAAATGCTATTTCCTGACAGACCATCAGAATCACTAGAGATCCTATCAGACTGAATGTATTATGGCTACAGAAGTGGGCAGAAATGGTACAAACTGAACTGAAATAATTACTCAGGTGTTAGTTTTCAAAGCAAAAAAGCAGTCCTATTAAAATGTCAGTCAATGTGAAAACTTTGATTTAAATTCAGGCTGTTCATGAAGCTGCATTATCTTATCTAGTAACCTCCATATAGCAGTATGTTTGCCTTTAATTTCCTGTCTGAACAAACATTTGACTCTCTAAAGAGATTTTGCTCAAATTTAGCAACCATTCAAGGCTTAGTTGAGTTGAGAAACAGACTTGGAGAAATGTATCAGTTGCTCACCAAAGAATCCTCTGCAGCGAATGGGTGCCGCCAGAATGACAGTTGTGTTGATAAAAAGCAAACATTAATTCACAAGTCATCCACATGCCTAGAGTCGATCAACATTTTGCTTTGCAAAAGACTTAAGTCCTCTATCCATAAAAAAACATAAATAAAGTAAACTTGCCTGAATCAGGAGAGAAATATGCGCAGATCAAGCACCATTAACATCAGTTCTAAAATACGTCAGTGGATTTTGATGGAAGAGGACAACAGGGAACTTTTCACTTTAAAGGATATATTATAATATGGTATTTTCATTTTGCCTGTTTAATGTTCATAATGACGATATTTTGTTTCTTACAACCATGTAGCTTTTCACTTCAAAGGATGTTAACCGATGTAGTGCAGCCACATGGATTACTGTTTGAACCCTCATTCTGATGGCACCCATTGCCTGCAGGTGAATAACGAATTACCTCTGTGCGAGTAAACTTTCAGCACTTTTTTGGATGATCTATTCCTTTAAACTTAGCCTGCAAATAACCTCATCTAGACAACTCCATAGAGCATCATACTTGGGTTTAATTTCCTGCCTAAACATACATTTGGCTCTTTAACTGAACTGAATCAGCCTATGACGAACTGTGGAGAACAAATGATCCATTTCGGAGAAAATAACTGAGCTGAATGACACAGAATTAATTTTACTATCTCAGACCATACTTGAGATCAATACATCACAACGTACAAATTACCAACTTATGACATAATTATGCTCTTTTGAATGAGTCTGCATTCAGTAATCTAAATCTGCCTTAAAGTTTGATGATCTGTTCCTTTTTTAATGGCCCAGAGTCAATTGACAAATTGTGTCGTCTTTAGGCAGCTTAGGTCTGGAGTCGCTGAGCAATGAGAAGCATTGCCGAATTACACACACACCATTACGTGGCCACTGCCATTGCTAACCGCCCTCATCAGAACTTAAGAGAGGATTCAGTGACTGTGTAATTGTTTTCCATTCAGTGGATGCTCTCTGCTACCATCTCATTGCAAGAGTTTTCTGACTCAGGTTTTCATCTACTCAGACCTTTCATGACAAACATTTATTCACTAAAACACATGCAGATATGTATCAGTGTATAGCTGGGTGAATAACAGAGGGAGGAAGTCTACGGTTTAGCTTAGAGCTGATTAATAATAGCAGCCGGTGTGAAGATGTTGTCAATTGGGTTTTAAATTGCTCATAATTTTCACTGGGACCCTCATATGACTCAAGTGGAGTTAGATGTGAACAGAGAATAGAATCATCGGGTAACAGACTGATGAAAAATAATTGTAATGATTCATACTCGATTCAAAAGCGCTTCTGCTTGTTCATTTAAGTGTGATTTAGTTTAACAGTGATCTTGTGAGTCCACCATTAAGATGATAGCAGGATTTGCTATAGGATGCTGCCATCTTTAGGACCTCAGAGGCACTACAGAAAAGTGTGATCATTTACTTTTGCCACTATTGCATTTTTTCTACTATAGACATAAGTAGTGCTTTTGAAAAATCATATAAAATAAACACTCAACGTCAAGCAATGACCAAAAGAAAAAAAATGGTGTACCTTTAAAAGGAATATTTCACCCACAAATGAAAATTTGCTGAAATGTTGTCCAAAAGTGATGATTTAAAGCTGTGTTTATTGTAAAACTGCTACAATGGACAAATAAACAAATCTACATCTTGGATGGCTCAAGTGACTAAATTAAACATTTTTGGGTGAACAATTCTTTTATGATAGTTTGACAATTGCTGGTATGTTTCATAAAGTGCTGATTTGAATAAGAAGAATGGAGAGGTATTTAGATTAGATTCATTTATCTTTTTAAATCAGTTTAGTTCAATTACAACGCTTTCACTTGAACAACAGATTTCAGAGTTTCTCACACAAATCTACAATATGGTTTCAGAAACTCTCATAAGTTAACAGTGCAATCATATGAACAATTTCTCTTTTTGTCTTCCATGCAAAACATCTAGCTGCAAACACTCCTGAAATGAATGATTATTTACTAGCATTGATGATTTAATAAATGTATTTTATCATCCACAGACCCGCATTCACCAAAAATAGTTCTTCTATGACATATCTTCAAAACAAACACTTATTTTTCTTAAAAAGTGTAAGTAAATACTAGTGTCTCTATTCCTTTAAAACATAAATGTAGTCATTATTGTTTGTATAATGATGACATCTGCTGGACACTAAGAGAAATCTCGCTAGTTAGGTAATGAAAAAACCAGAGACCAAAATTTAACAGTAGAATAAAAAAAGTATCTACCACTTGGAGGCAGCATCAAACTTGGGTAAACTGAGTGTTTTGTACATTCCTCCAGCTGGTATGAAAACTGCATTTGTAGCCATGCCACGCACCACTGCATTTTGAAGTCAGACATGACAAAAAAAAAGTACAATGCAAGACAGTGACAAGTAAACACCGAAAGTTTAGTTTCAGCTTGTTACATAATTACACCAGTTATCTTGTCGTTAAGGTAAAATGGGCCACTGAGAAGCCTTGCGCGTATTTTTTTCTCACAGATAAAAGGGCTGAAAAACCCGCTTTGAGTCTCTATAAAAAGACAAGAGTGCAGTCCTGTGGCCTCGAGTGGCTCAGGGTATATGGGCCCGTTAGTTCACATTCACAGCCATCACTATTTCTGTACTGACAGAGAACAAGGTTAACACCAGCTCATTATGTGCGAACACTCTCATGTATCTGTATGTACAAACTGAATCACAAGCTTTACTTTGTACAGTATGTATGGGTACGTATTTGTAAGCATGCAGAAGTTTGCACGTGTGTGTGTGAGTGATTTCGTCCATGCACAAGTGTCAGTTTGTTTCTGTAGGCCTACACTAAGACTTTCCACTATCACACAATTAAGTCACTCCCACCACTTAACCTCCAAGCAGCATCCAGACTCTACACAATTTCCTAATTATTCAACCTACTTCTTTCGTGATGAAAGGCCCACGGCCACAGACAGAAACTTACAGTCATGCTCATATAGTCAGTTCCTTGAAGTGGAGGCCATGGTTGAAGAAATGGGCTGAGTTACCAACTAACAGCACATACAAACCACAGTCTTCATACTGTATGCTCACCACAAATCAACTGTTCTTTTATATTTAATATTGTCTTTGTTTATGATATCATATTAACTTAACATCATCATCAAAAGCAGAGAGAGCGAACGAGCCATAATATTAAACATGGAATCACGTGTGACTGGGACGCCATATAAGATTCAAACCCTTGTTAACTTGGATGTTTTAACTTAATTTACTATGTACACTGTGAGCGTCATCAGCTTTGGGGTTTGTTTTAAGCATCTGCAATTAAGTAATTAATTAAGTCTTAAATGCACTGTTTTTTCTGTTAAAAATTACTTTAAATCACTGATCTGTAATAAATATAGACCATATATATAGATTAGTGGTTTAAATGCATCAAGATGACATTTAAAATAAGCATCTCTCTCACATTTGTACCAATTTGAACTTTTTTTTGTCTGTTATTCATTGTGTCAAAACATCATGTGGTGTGACTGTCCAGCTATTACAATTTTTTGGAAACATCCTTGAAAGCACTCTAAATTTATTCAGCATATAGTACATATATATATATATATATATACAATAATTTTTTTGTTGTTGTTTGTTTGTTTTTTTAATATTTGACATTTCCGAAGGGCTATGTATCTGCATTTGCGTAAACCATTTGCATTTATATTTCTATCATAACATTCAAACAAACTTTGCCCAATATTCTCCATTTCATGAATTATCATGTGGTGCGACCTTAAAGAAACTACCATTTGGGACTTTTATATTAAAATCTGTTCAAAGGTAGGCCATTGCATCGTTTGGATATCATGGGGTATGACCTCAGAAAAATAAGTCATTTTTAGTTATTTCAAAGTATTCATTTTATTATACATTTTATACATATCTTTCATTGGAAGCTAGCTTGTTGACTGATTTGTTGCTTGTACATTCTGACTGAATTTGAAAATATCAGGTGATGCGACCGCTGCAATGTTTTCAATTATGTCCCATTGTTCCATGTTCATTTGGATGCAATTTGGGTAATTTTAGAGGTTTCATGTAATGTAATGTAATGTAATTTGGTAATTAGTAAGTGCCACACAAATGCCACTGCCAAGCAAATTGAAATAACTGCTCACCATAGGCAACATGTTAAATCTGACCCTGAATCCAGATGTAATTTTCTACTGGAAAAAAATGTTTATGATGTCATCTCAATGTTTCGCTATTCTAAATCAACTCAAATACCCAGCCCCCTTTAGTTACTTTTGCTATCTCCGACAAACCAGGGCACTTTAATGCAACACATCATGTTCTCATGCAGTGAAAATACCTCACAGAAGAAAGAAGGCGCTGAAAGTGCAAAGACATACAAGATAGAGCAGGTTATTAATAAAGTCTTACACCCCGTTCACACCAAGCACAATAACAATAAAGATAACAATAAAGATACAGTTCTAAAAAAATTTTCAGCTGATGAGCGATAGAAACGATGACAACCAATCAGAACCAATCCTGCTATCACATGCTTGAGAATTTGAAGCAGCAGATGTGTGTGAGCTTATAATAAACAGACGAGATTGTTCATTGGTGTGGACGCAAATATCGCTATAGTTACCTTTTATAGTTATCGTACTTGGAGTGAACTGGCCTTTAGAGTTCAAATTTGGTAATTTTTTAAACAATTCAAACAACAATTTTGACTCTTTGATTTTTAATTATATAAAGTCTTTGTGTCATTTGGAATGACCACTAATCATATGGTGCAACCAATAAGAGCAATACATGTATTAAATTAAAAATAATTAAATCTAATTTTTGTGGATGAAATGTGAATCACTGATACAATATGCTTAAGTGAATGGTATTTTAGAAAATATTTTTTATATTTACTTTAAATATCGTTATATTTATAGTTGTGAACCGGCCTTTAGAGTTCAAATTT
Organism: Enteromius unitaeniatus; assembly: GCA_032359435.1. Lineage (NCBI taxonomy): Eukaryota > Metazoa > Chordata > Actinopteri > Cypriniformes > Cyprinidae > Enteromius > Enteromius unitaeniatus. Next base: position 1,257,383 of record JAUMHI010000049.1, read on the forward strand.
GGTCATTATTTAAGCAATTCAAACAACAAATGTGGCTCTTTAATGTGTTTTCAGAGGTCGCTGTAGCACCTCAGTTGAAGTGGCATGTGAACTGATCATCTCTTACTAGTTATAGCATAAAATAAACATGAAAAGGTATTTCGTTTCAACTGTGAAAATGTCAATACATGCTATTTTTCAAGTTTAAGTCCAGAGATGTTATTCTTCTCTTCTGTCTGGTTTGTTTGTTGTGAATTTGGTATTATGATTGCTCAGATCACCTGATAATGAAATTCCCGGCGAAGGGTCAAATTCAAGATTTGCAGCCAAGAACAGCCAAGATTGGGCAAAATTTTTAAATAACTGGGTCTAAAAAAATGACTGCAGTTAATTCCATGTGCTGCATGTTTTACACATTCCATTAGTGTTTGTGTCATTTGAAAGGACCACTTATCATGTGGTGTGACCAATAATAGCAATAACTGTATTAAATTAAAAATAAATAAATCATTAAAAATAAATAAATCAAATTTTTGTGGCTGAAATGTGAATCGCTGCTACAGTATGCTTAAGTAAATGGTATTTTAGAAAATATTTTTATCAGCTTTATACAAACAGAAAAATAAATCTGCTAACTATGTTAAAGAAGGTAATTTTGAAATTACAGAACAAAAATATGAGATCATTATGTACAAAAAAAATTTAAGGAAATGTATTCATTTTAATCTAAATTTAATATAAATACATGACATTTTTTAAGGCTACAGCCGATTCATAGATGAAAAATGCTAAAATCACTTTGTTAAAAATTGTAATATGAATTTATTCAACACAACATTCTTAATGTTTGAATTACAAGATATGGCTATTTCTTGTCTTTTAAAATTTGCCTAACACGTTTATTCTAAATCGTATGTATTTTACGAGATGCCAGTTCGTATGAATTTGTACGAATGACCTAAACATAACCCCGCCCCTAAACCTACCCATCACGTGGTTTTTTGACAAATTGTACGAAATCGTACAAATGAGGTCGTATGAATTAGTACGAATTGGCACAAATTTGGCAACTCGTACGGATATGTACGAATTGCTCGTGAGATTGTGTTGGTGTGTCTGTTGGTTGGTCTATTCATCTGAGGCTTCTACGTCTGGTCAAGTTTCACACTCCCTATCTTTATTTTCATCTTAAAAGAATCATAAATAAATACAGGATCTCCTTTAAACAGTGTTTAGATAATAATTTTTTTTATTTCAATTTTACTTGGGCTTGGATTAAGATATGTATCCACTTTTGTCATGGAAAATCCCTCCTCCAGTTTTTGAAACTACGATGCGCTGCTGGCAGGACGACATCTGGATTCTCCTGTCAGGGCAGAAACAATTGCTTTTAAATAATACTCCACCCAACCTGTATATGCATGTGTCTGTGTCATTTGTTCAAGTGTTTCAAATCTAACCTGCCATAACCTCTCACTGATCGCGCCATTCACAGACAACCAAGACCAGCCCACACACACACACACGACTTATCCACAGTTACCTACTACCAAGTCTTCCTACTCATTACAGTACAGTGGAGACACAGCGGTCTCTGTGACATTTGGAGAAGAAGGCACAATGCCAAATGTAGTTTGTCACATACGTTTATGTGGGCTAGACAGTACAAGTGATGTAATCAAAGAGCTACATGACCAAAAGGTTGGAATTTGTCTTTTGATCTTTAACTTTTTTTTTGGGGATCTGAAGGATTATAAGGCTATAATGTTTGAAAATAAATCAATACATACATAAATCAGTTGTAGCACATATGAAT
>JAUMHI010000049.1:1266015-1304113 GCA_032359435.1 Enteromius unitaeniatus
TTTGGCATCCTTACGTGCATTTAGGGCGTAACTGAAACATAGGGCAGTCAGCAACCAGGACTTAAACTGTATGGTTTAAAATGACTTTGAAGTATTAGTTTATAAATAAATCAGTAAGAAATTAACTAAAATTATTTAAGAACTAAAATATTAATTTAACTAAAATTAATAAAACTTTTTTTTTATCCAGATAAAAAAAAAAAAAAATTATTTGCACTTAAAATATAGATTTAAATTATTTTGCAGTAATAAATTAATACTATTACTTGCATTATCCGATATTATTATTTATTATTTAGTGCATACACATTATGCAGCTCAAAGTTTGGGGTTACCAAATTGTATTTCTTTTTGAAAGAAGTATTAGAAAGAAAAAGAAATTTTTTTATTTTAAAATATTATTACAATTTGAAGTAATTCTTTTGCGTTTCATTATATCGTAAAATGTAATTCATTTCTGTGATGAAAACAGAATTTTCAGCAGCCTCTAGTGTCACATGATCCTTCAGAAATCGGTCTAATATGCTGGTTTGCTGCTGAAGCAACAGCATTATCTTTACTTGAAATAGAAATATTTTGTATCATTTTTGATCAGCTTTATGCCTTCTTGCTAGATTAAAGTATTTATTTCCCAAACCTTAGAAGTGTATATTACTTTGAAAGTATTAATCCACATTAAGGTCATTACAGCTTTCTTTATAATACCGTGACTGTACTATCTATCTCGTGTGGGTTATTCCTGTAACACGGCATGTGTTTGTTGGTTTGACTCTAACATACGCTCTCATTCTGCTGAGCATATTTGCAAACCGGAGAGGGGCAGTGGAAAGAAAAGAGATGGCCTTTGACTAAAACCACAAGTCCTTCAAAAAAGGGGGCCTCATTCTATATAAGACCACATATCTATTCTCGGTACAAGATCGAGAGATTCACACAGGCAAAAATATAAACACCACACAACCATGTGAAAACAGTTCTATGTGAAAATAAGAAGGGAAAGAGCGGAACAGACTACAACAGGTTCAGATGAATACAGTATTTAATGCAGAAGAGCCCATGCTTTAAAAACCAACATAGAACGACACACACTTTCCTAAAAGATACCAAGGTTACAAAAGTCAACAGTTTTACAACGGTTAAACCTTGCTCTCACTTATAAGATTTCTATTGTTAAAAATAAAAATATAGATTTTTACATATTTATTTGGATATTTGACTTTGGATTAGTCAAATTGTACTAAACAATTCAATATTTATTCAAATCCAACTTTTCCATACAAATGCCTTATAAGAAGATTTTGACAACACTTTACCTGAGAAAACCCAAAAAAGCGAACCGACACACAGCAAAAGATTACCCCCTTTCAACACTTTTACCAAAATATACTGTATATAATTCATACATTTATTCACTTATATAAAAATACACTGCAAACCCCTGTTTGTAAGGTCCACAGTGAATAAGAACAGTTAAAAAACACCTTTCTCTAACAAAAAATATATATTTACACAGATGAGAAAATAGCAGTCCCATACACTTTAAGGTAAAAAGTGAAACCTGACTCTAGAGTGCCTTTCTTGTAATTTCAAGTACTCTCCACTCCCAAAAGCGTGGACTTATGGTAAGCACACATTTTGATCTTGTGCTCTTGTTCATTCGGGTTGTAAACATAGTCTTACATCAACGTTTCCTTCACCTTGTTCCTTTTTTGGAAAGAAAAGAAAAAAAAAAAAAAAAAAACTATGTCTAATATATAATAAGCTTTGATAACAAGTCTATAAAATGCCCTGGAATTGTGGAGCACATTCAATATCATGCCTGCATGTGACACCAATCCAAAAAAAATAAAAAATGCGTAAAGATATTCATGCTTCACAAGAACAAACAAAATTCTTCAAAACGTTACAGGCGAGTGAGATTTGTGACATTTTTTGGAAGTGTAAAAAGGCAAAGCTATAGAACAATAAATTTGTTCGAACAAAATGAATGCATTTCTTTCAGTGCTGTTGTGCCTTTATGTCTTTTTCCTCATAACGTTTAAAGGGCATATTCACAGTTTTTTGGAGTTTTTCTCAAAGCAGAAAAGACAAATGCTTTAAAAAAAAAAGTCAAACAATAGGTACGGCAAAGTCTGATAGTGATGTAAGGCTCTGTTAGCGCTGACATAAAAGCCCAACACATGTGCAAGGGAGGTTTTGAACGTCATGAAGGCTGCGATTTTACATTTTAAAGCTGGATGTATGGTTGTGCTACAGATGTAAATATTAATCAACATTGAGAAAAAGAGAATGGAAGAGAACTAGGAAAGCGGAATCAATGGCTATGTGAACATTCAGAAAAGTTTATATATGACTGATTTTAATGACCTAAAAACAATGTAGAAAAAAAAGTCTGCATCAAGTATGGGAAAACTGTTTAGGGGCGAAACATTATCTGATTAATAAACCATTTTTTATCTTCTAAAGCTCTTGTGTAGTTTGGGCTAGTGATGAAATCTCTATAGCAATCGTCTAATTGTGATCTATAAAAGATTCTAAAGAAACGCCTTGATCTGTTAGCAGGCAGATTTGTTTTTCAATTGTCATTGTGCAAAGATTAGCTAACCAGAGTCTAACCAAAAATGCATATACAGTGTATGTAATTGCATATTTCAGATTTTAGCTCTTAGAAAGCTCAATATAAAACACATACTGTAGGTCCATGTATAGGCCAAAAAAAGGAAAACAATAAAATATAAGTCTTTTGAGTTAACACTGAAGACAGTCGGAGGAGTTGGATTTAATGAGGCATTAATAATGAGGCATTTGGTCTGAAGGCAGAATCAAATTCACAGATTTAAATCCAAAGTATGGCAACCCTGTTGTTAAAGCATGTTAATATAGGTGCAGACTTGTTCCCTGTTGAATCACAGATGACAATATACTAGCTAAACACTGACCTTTGTTCGCTTTATCAATAGCATGGAAATAGCATATTTTCGCCCAAGGCCTCAAGCTAATAGTGCAAAAACAGGTTTATCAAGGCATGTCGCAGTGCTGTTTTCAGCGAAGTGCATAAGAACGCAAGAGATGATGTGTGTCGCATGTGCAACAGCAGCAAAACACATAGCGTGGAAAACGCATCTGTCCTTAGCACAGCAAAAGTCTCCCGTTAAAATCTACGAGACACTAGGGGGATTGTCCTCAAAACTTCATTAAATTGTGTCTAAAAGATTTGTCCCACCCTACAGGACTGCTTTTGTGAAACTAGAATAGCACCGACGTGAGGACATTAGCACGAGTACCGAAGCTTCAGCTCATACCCCCCGGAACTTCATCGAAAGGAGCGAGTGATGAGAATAGACGCTAAAAAGATACAAAACACTCCATAAAAGGCAAAATCGTGCCGTTCGAAACATTAGCAAGGCACTACGAAGCCACAGCAGCAAGAAGCTATGAATTAGTCTTTTTTTTTGTATGCAAAATTAAGCGATTTTGTTCTCCTGCTGGATTTAATTCTCCAGCGGTTTACCTGTAATATTGATCAAGGTCCATACACAGAATGACAGCATGCATTGAGGTAATACAGATGATAAAAAAAGAGAAAGAACTTCACAACTTTAGATAACACATAGCTGCTCTGTCGGAAGGTTCAGTACATATGCAACAATAAACTGTGTGTGGGGTGAAAAAATTCAAAAGAACGAAAAACATTCACAACATTAACATACTCATTCCCTCACCCAGAACAAAAATCTTCAAACAGCTCCAACATGAAAACTTTCTATTGGACCCAAACCTTCATATATCTGCCGATCGGTGCTCACGTAATGCTTCGGCAATAGACTGACTGCGAGAGTGCGTGGGATTCTTAACGAAAGGTGTGTTCTCCGCGGACGATGTGCGAGGAGAACTCGTAGCGATCTTTGCTGCAGTGGCCGCAGATGTTGCACTCGAGCGGGTCTCTGTAACCGTGGCAACCCATGTGGATGGTGTACATGACGTGGTCCAGGAACAGGACGCGGCAGTGTTCGCACTGGAACACTCTCAACTCCTGGCCTTCGCGGCTGAAGACGCGGACGCTGTCCCTGGCGGCGACGCGGGCGGCATCTATCGCCCTGCCTTCCTCTGCCCGGACAAACCCCGGGCTGGATCTCGTCCTGGGCCCGGCCCCGCCGAGCTTATCCCGGGGGCTGCTCCGTGCCGAATCGGCCGAATCCTGTCCGCTGTTGCACGGGGACCCGTCTCGGGCTGATTGAGGATTCTTGGGCCTGACCAATGGGATTGCGCCATTGGTTGGGTGCGGGAACTCTGGGTTGGGGTGAGGCAGAGACGGAGGCTCGCGACTGCTCGGACGGTCCATGCGGGGCCCAAGCGGGTACATTGGATGGAAGAGCGGGTTCACCATAGGCAGCACTTCGGCCATGGAGAGAGATGGGTGATGGACCACAGGCCTCAATGAGTCAGCACCCAAGTAGTTGATGGCATTGGTAATGGAATGGTCCATCAATTGGGCGTGCATCACCTCGGCTTCCTTCTCATACTTAGAACCCATCTCATAGGTCAGCTCGGGGTATGAATAGCGAACCATTTTCTCACCTTAATAGACAATGCAATAAAAGATACATTAGGAACAGCCCCATAGTACTTTCCATCATGATAAAAAAGTTGACTAACCTTGCAATTTACTGTAAAAAGAGCATTTAAAGTACTGTTACTAGGGTTTGTTGCATTAATGATGGAAAGCCCCATTTGGAGACTGAAGTGAGAAAATTTAACCCCTGCATAATATGGAAGCGGTAAACTGCTCTGGCGTAGTCAGTAAAAGCAATGGCAAAGTTACAGGTGTGCAAAAACCACAGAATGAAAAAAAAACAACTCCTACTCAAACTTTTTTCTCTCTCTCTTTCACTTGAATACTTGATTTCCGCAGATATTGTCATTTCAACGCATGAAATGAGTTTCATTTCAAATAATGTTTAATGTCATTACGGTTTGTGCTACTGCGCATATATTGTACTTCTTTTAAGATATCTTCCATGACAAATTAACTATGTCTATCTTTTTTAAAATGTAGTTCTGCTCTCTATTCCTTCATGTGGAAACTCAGCGCTGACTAAACGGTTGCATGTGGTATTTCAGCTCCAAAACCTGCATGTTACTCACTAACCACCGGCAATCCAGTTTAACCAGGCGCCAAATGCTCTGAAATAATAATGCGCAGTATTTAAATAAGCCGTTGTCTTTATTTGTATGACTTTCTCAATTAGACCCATTATAACTTGTGCCTAATTCATAAAACCCAGCCCTGTTTGCATGACACAATTGTCATACAAAAAGTAGAATGTACTCTTTTTTTGTGTACATGTATAATGATTATTGTAAAAGTAATTCATGCAATGACAATTAAGCACTGGCCCACTAAGAGGCCCAATTTAGGTAGGCCGTTAATGGATTTAAAACAATGCAGACAGCACATCAATTTTACATTATGCATATACAGGGACTTTATGTGTGAGGTTGAAAATGTTTCTTGCACCATGTGACCTGCCTGCGTTTGTTAGCATCGCTAGAACTTTGAAGATCAGTTTGTTGCATACAGTAGATTCAACCACACTTACTGCTGAGGTGACACTTACCCACAAACTTCTGTGGCGTGGTGCTCTTCCGTTTACCCACATTCCCCTGCAGTCTTTCAATTACAGGAGGCCGGTCAAAAGCCGCCATCCCAGCAACCTCCAGCTGCCTCTGCTCCTTTGGTACCTCCCCTGGGAAAACAATAAAACGATTCAGCATATCAAGTCATAATACCCGTGGAAAACTATTCCCATGAATCTCAACATTTTGCAGCCAGGTTGTTTTGAGCCACAAATTTTCTGTAAATTGTCTGCTGATTTGAACCTAGAATGATTAGCTTGAGGGTGTTTAAATGAGGAAAGAAGCGTCTTGCTGTTCGATGGTTTGGTTCGAACCAAGCTACCAGTAGAGGCTAACCATGCTAACCAGTAAAACCCCTCGGGGCAAATGTACCTCATAAAGGTTTAAAGTAGCCATTCGATCTTGGTAATGTGTTATGTTTATTTTGTTTCCAAGATACATACTGGCTTGTGGAACACCCTTGTGTAATCCAACACCGTAACGATTTCACAACAACACAAGATAACACAGAGGCTAACCATGCTAACCAGCAAAACCTTTACCGCCTGGTGTAAACAAAATGTGCCCCACAAATGTTGCTCGTATCAATTCTATGTTAAAAAAATGAATATTGTTTTAACAGACCAGCTTGTGGAACACCGTTGTGAAACAAGACTTTCACATTAAGTCAGCATGACACTATATCAATGAGGCGGAAAAAACGTCATCTTAGATTTTCAATGAGGTCATGAGCCACTCACCTGGATACGGGCCAGGATTGGAGGCGGAGTCCATGCCGACACTCTGCAAGTAATTATGACACCGTTCTTTATGCTCCTCCAATGACGTGCGCTGCTTGTAGCTCCGCCCACAGTAGTTACACTTGTGTGGTTTGCCCACTAAAAAGACATCAAAGAGTAGCAAAATAAGTATTAAGATGTAAAAAAAACTCATTCAGACTGCTCACACAAATGAGTTTCGGTCTCCAACTGAGTAAGCGAGAAAGTGGGCACAGCCAGATTTTCGTGATGATGCAACCACTACAACGCAGTGGGGGGTTTGCTCCATAGAATCACGTACTATAGTAGTAGTATTTGATGTTGTCTTATCATCATCGATCTTTGATTGGCACCCTGAGTGATAACTTGGAAAGTCTCTTTGAACAATTAACCCGAAACAGAGTGAGTGTTTCTCCTCAGCCAGATAAGGTGTGAAGTGATTCACAGTCAGTTCCACTAAGATTAGGTCAGTGCAAGGGCGATAATGCGGGACAGAACCTCCCAAAGAAAGATTCAAAAGGAACAAGCACCTTGTCCTTCCACCGTGGGCAGAGGAGAGTAGGAGGAGGACGATGCTTAGCCTCCAGAAACAGATGTGAGTTTTCCAGTAGCTAATGGAATGATTCGTTCATTGATTCATTCCGAGCTTCATTCATCAATTGTTTGAGTCATTCATTTATCTGTCTTGTCTTTCTCATTCACTCATCGGTATCAAATCGGTATATAGCCCACCATTACATCTGCGCTGTTCTGTTATGTCAGCTAAAAAAATTGAATTTGAGACAGGGGCTGCTTAAAGCTCTGTGGTCAATCCTCTGGTAAAAGGGACTTTCAGAATTATTCATAAAGAGCGTGGCAGTGAAACAAAACAGCCTAGTGAATTGAGTCACACTTTATGAACTCTTACTGCACGTGAGAAAATAATGAAAATTCACAACTATTACTAGCAAGCCTGTGGGATTACCTGTAAAGTGTGCCAATTGTAAAAATACCCCCTACACTTTTCGGTAACCTTCTTCAAAGCGCCGTAGTGCTTTCAGTCTGAAGCAAACAGTGAAAGTGAGACAGCTAATGACTGAGACGATGTGAAGTGACCTTTTGCATGTAGAGCGCATGTCAAACAACCGAGGCCCTGTCACTTCTGTGGGAAAGGATGGATTACAGCAACAGAAAAAGTAGCTTTGGTTTGCCTGGAAGACAATGTGTCATATGTTAGACCACTGAAATTTCAAAATCAGTGGCTTCAAAATGCTTATAGTGTAACTAGGCTCTACAAAACATACCAGGAAAGAAGAAGAAAAAAAAATACATATATATATATATATATATAAATTGTTAAAATACATAATTAAATAAGACATATAAATATAAATAACCAAAAATAATATATCAACTCTATTTTATTCATTAAAATAATCTTGAAATCTGGTGAAAAATATTTATAAATATACATATATAAATATATATATATGTATATATTGTATGAATACTGAATATTTATTTTAAACAATATCAATTATTTTAAAAAAGCACAAACTAAAATAAAATGTAATATTAATTACCAAAATGTATATAATAAATTTACTTTACAACATTAGAATATATAATATTGGAATAAAATTTAAATATATAAAATAAAATTAAAATAAATATAAGAATATAATTATATTTGCCAATATGCTTTCAGATGAACTGTCACCCCATATCATCTGTGAAGAATGAATAAATTTGCTTCTTATTATTACTACATTTAAATAGCCTTTCATAAATGTGGTCTTTATTTCATTGTGTGAATGTTAAGTAATCAAATGACAATCATCTGGGGCAGATACCTATATGTCAATAGTTTGGGGGTCTTTTTATGTCAGTGGGTGACTGTATTGGAAACATTTTCACCTGATGAGACAGCTCTGAAAGTGCCATTTTTGTCACACTTTCAATATTTCTAATAAACCAGAGGCTTTAAAAATGTAGGGGTGAGCATATGACAGCACAAAAGAAATGGTTTGGAGCAGACACACAGAGGATATTGTGCATCCCCACTGACAAATCTACGCTATAAATGGAAAAAAAAAAGAGAACTGAATTGTTTGGTTCAATGAACTGTTAAAAACACCTGCAAACTGCAAAGTCTGGGACAAACATTCATGCTAATACACGTCGAAGAGGAAGATGCGAACTCGTGCGGCGCGAAAGAAACACAACAAGCTGTTTCATCGATTAATAGCAGCTATTCAAAACCCTATGAGTTCCTGTAGCAAAGTTTGGACGAATCAGAAAAAAAAATCCCTGTCTAAGCACTTATTCAAATGCATATTCATGCACATAGTGCTGCATTAAAGCCCTCTAAACCGCATCCATTCGGGTTGAAAACAGGAAACAGTGAGATGAGGATGACATTTCATTTCAAGTAAATGCCTATCAATTGTAGAGCATCAGCAAAAGTGCTCGATTTACTCAACTGGTTGTTAAACACACACCCAGTTTAAAGCATCCTCTCCCTAGAATTAAACGTTGGCTACTCACCTCACGTTTCTTATTTTACTAAGCTGCCAAAAGCAGCCAAAGTAAAGCCACCAGCATTATGACACACGCCTAAAACTGTGGTGCAACATATGCTGTTTCAGTTTCATCTTTTAGAGCATGTTTGTGGTCTGTGTACATGCATATGGATTCCAGCGGCAGCCGTTCAACGATCGGATTGCCAATGTTTTGCAAATTTTTACTCCCTCTTAACTTAAACTTCCTGGGCTGTTTACCACCAATCCTCTTGTTGCCAAAGGCCAGAGAGGAAAGGGCCTTTCATGTGGCGCCCGTTGCACAAGAAGCCGCCAGACCTGCTAAGTCACTTGCATTACACTCCAACTATGGCTGCTGGCGGGAAGGCGGACAGGTCACTGAGGACCGGGGATGGACTTGTGGCAAAAAGGGTGAGACCGCTGCGGGGCAACACTGCTGCCTGGGTTAATCCTTAAAATGACTCCAGTAACAACTACACGTTTCACGCTGTGGTAGAACAAAGCTTTCTTGTGGCATCTCCTTACAATGCCTTTAGAAAAGGATGTGCTAATGAGTTAATGACTCTCATCGGCCACAAACATTTATATGCTGAGGCAGTTTAACACGTAGGCTTTTGGTGGTAAAAGTTCTCACACTGACATTTGATATCAATACGATAGACCACAAAACACACACACACACACCACAAATTTTGCATAGTTAGTTATTAAATGATGGAGAATCTAAACTGCCAGGCGGGATACACCTACTCGTTCTATATCATGACTACGAGGAGATTATAGTAAAGTCATCAAAGCTATGAAATAAGACGAATGGAAGCATTTTGTGACCAAAAAAAGTTTTCAATTTAAATGTTTTGTGAAGAAATGCATGCTTAGGCACAATTTACCATTAAAAAGGTTGTGGTCAGCGAGACTTTTTACATTTACTTAGTAATGATGAATTAAATCGCTCAAAAAGGACAGTTATAGTGTGTTACAAAAAGATTTTTGAAGGATCGTTGAAGACTGGAGTAATGGCTGTTGCTTTGTAAAATTCAGCTTTGCTAATACAGGAATAAATTCTATTTTACAACATATTAAATTAGAAAATGGTTAGTGTGAATCGTAAAAATATTTCACAATATTTTACAGTATTTTTAATTTAAGTGACATTTATAGCGTGTTGCAAAAAATTATAGCGGAAATAAATGCCGTAATTGGGATATTATAATGGTTTTGGAAGGATCGTGTGACACTGAAGACTGGAGTAATGGCTGCTGAAAATTCAGCTTTGCCATCACAGGAATAAAATAGAAAACAGTTATTGTGAATTGTAAAAGTGTTTCACAATATTACTGTTTTAAATCAGATAAATGAAAAACTCTTAACAGCGGGAGTCTATACAGCTGCATCAGTTTGAAATTCAAGGGACTCATTTCAAATATTTAGATCAAACGCTTTTTAACACAGCATCATGAGAAACAGAAATTCAGTCGCATGGTGGTCATCGGCCCTTAAAAAACCCACGACCATCAGCGCGTATGTGAAACCAAAACGTAGCTATGTCTTTAAGAATTATTTCATAAATTCTGCCCACAAAAACAGGACACCACAGACATCAGCTGCCTGGCCTAAAAACTGCTATCCCTGCGCTGTGATTAGAGCTGCAAAACAGGAAATGACAAAAGACGAAGAAAGGCAGCAAAACATGATGAGAGTGATAGGTCGCTCCAGTTCTCCCTGTGCATTAGAACCAAGCTGTCCCTGAGTGACAGCTCGTGAAGTCCCGAGCCGAGCACTGATGGTATCACATGACCCGGATCTTCAACGATGAGGACTAGACAACTGATGGTGGGCTGATATGAAAGTGGGTTAGAGAGTGATGCTTCACCAAAGCGACACTTCCCTTTGGTTGACAGAGAGCATTTCCTTTGGTGGAGTGCAAGACTTGCAGGCAACACAGCAGCATGTCCTGGGTGGCCTAACCACAGCGTTTGCTAGGCTTCTCTATATACAAGTCCTTCAGGACAGAACAGCTCTGCTCGGTTTTTCCACAGCATGTCAGCTGTGGTCACGCAACCGCAATCGTTTTGTAGGCTGCGACACACATTAATACCACACTGCCGCCCATACGTGTGTCTTCTTATAGCAATTGCATAGAGTCGTGGGAGTCTGACCTGAGTGTGTGCGCAGATGTCCGGTCAGGGCATCGCGCCGGCGGCAAGCGTAGCTGCAGAACGGACATTTGAAGGGCTTCTCTCCTGTGTGGAGCTTGATGTGCCTCAGTAGGTTGCCCTTTTGAGTGAATGAAACCCCACACTGGTTACACTGGAACGGTCGGTCACCTGATGGACAGAGTCACGAACAGGAGACACATGCTAATGTTAAAAAACATAAATACTGCAGCGTTTTCAGTGTCGCTGTCTTTATGTAGGCTGTTCACCACACAGCACATGCAGGGACTGCTGTTTCCACTCGATATACTGAAAATACTAATTTAAAATGAAGCAACGTTAACAGTTGGAAAATGTTATAAATGGTGGTAAAATGTATTTACACGAATCAGTCGATTGCACCATCACTCGCTCTTAGTTAAAGTGTACACCACAATAAACTTAAAATGTCCGCATATCTTAAATATAGAGTTTGATTCATTTTCATAAATTGGTTCAAACTCTGATTTATTGGATCAATTTAAAACTCGTTTCATTTGTCATCACCCATAAAAACGGAGAGATAATCTCAAGGCATTAGCGTAGGTACATACTTCTGTTTATATAGATGAATATAAATAAAATTATTTTAAATTTGTAAACATATAGTACGGTTCTAATAATATTTTTATCAACGCTGTATTACGTTGATCAAAGGTGACTGCATAGACACTTACAATTTACAAGATTTCTAGATTTATACCATTTATTTTCTACTTTTCTATTTCTGTTCTTTTGAAATAATAAGAAATGTTTTTTGAGCATCAAATAAGCATATTTTGAGGTCTAAAGAATTATCCATTTTAAAATATAAACGTAAGATGTAAGACATAAAAACGTAGGTTAACACGTAATTAATTTTCACTAAATTATAGTTAAATATAATTATATAAATCAAATATAAATGTAGCATTTGCGAACATTTTCAAAAAAATCTAATTGAATGAAAATTTGGAATGGTGCATGTTTGCAATGCATGTTTATCTTATTTCTAAAAATGATGACGAAGGCATGTCTTGAACGTTGTATAGATTTTTACTGCCTTTCCTTGGCAGTTTAGCGGTTTTTGTTTCTTTGATTGAAAATTTGACCTTCTATTAAACCGTTTGTACGCAAACATACGCACATATGTACAAATTGTATTTCAATTAATGTATAACCCAGTTCTACTAGCACCACAGAACACTTACTGTTGGTTAAACATAGTATTACATTAATGATATCATGTGACCGTTTCCATTGCTACTAGACGAACACTCCTTAGGATCTAAAATAAAATCACAGCTATGACACCTATTCTAAATCTATGGATAATAATTTTCTGGATTTGCTGATTGTGAACCTAATTATGTTGAATTAATTGGGATTACTTATGCATTAGACCTGCTGCGTGAGCACCTGCTCTAAATATAGCCTGTGACTCTGAAACACGCATCTGATGGACACACAAATTTCATTTATAGTTTTTTCTAAACCCACATTGAGCATTGGGATGTTGCCGTGGGTTAATTAGTTAAACGTTTTCTCATTGTGAGCGGAGTTGAAAACCTGGAAAAGTGAAATATGACCCTGTCCTGTTAGCGTGTTGTCTGGCTGTATCAACGTCAGCCCTGGGCTTGGGAACAGGTTGTGGAGGATTCCTGGGATGTTTTCCCTGAGAATAACTCTTAGTCTTAACTATTGTCTTCTTACAGAACAGCTACCCGCTCCACACCCTTTTGACACTGAAAAAAGGAAGAACGCATGAGTGACAAGCCTTGGTCACGAAAGGGTTTTGCTATTTTAATGGGAAGTCATGAAATGTGTTCTGTTGAAACTTACTTGACAAGTGTCACAATGAATTTAGATATATCATTTGCACTTTGAATTGTAGGATGATGGTGCCTATATATATATATATATATATATTACAATATAATACATTGTATTGTATATAATACAATTATCTTTTAAAAAATTATATATAAATCTCCATATAGCCAAGTTTTTAGTGTTACCACGCATTTTATTAATTCTCTTAAGTCTTTTCCACAAGCTACTGTAAGCTGAGTTGCCCAATTTTACACAATATAATATAAAACATAACTTAAAAAACAGCTAACTAACACAATAAAAACATAATAACCTAACAAAAACATGATTTTAAAAAAAAAGGTAATGTTTTTGTAAATAAACTCTTCATATATCGTGATTAATCACATCCAAAATACGTTTTTATTAAGTATATTAAATATGCATACATAAAGAAACACTCAGGCAATAAATGTCAAAAATGTGTTGAAAATATTTACATGTACATATACGTGTATACATATCTAGTTATATTCTTATATTTGATATTATATAAAAATATATTTAATATATAAATATAACATATTGCTCTTAAATATACATGTGTTTGTATTTATATATACATAATAAATATATATATATATATATATACACACACATTAAACACACATATATTATGTAAAGAAATACTTTTATTTTGGATGTGATTAATCGTGTACACACACACACACACACACACATTTTGAATTTGTTTTTTATACAGATTATTATATGTATATTTACCATTATATTTACCATTTGGCAGTCTTATCCCTGTCTCACTCTGCACTTCTGTTCCTTGCCCAGCATCTTGTAAGTTATTTGGGCTGTCAATCATGGGCTCCTCCAATCCAGAGCCTTCTTCACCGCTGTGACCCGCCTCATCCGGCCTTCTCTCCGTCTCCTCCTCGGTACCTTCCTCTTGTTTGATTGTGCGTGCTGAAAAATTGAAACATTGAAACATTCAGTTGAGTTTTCACACACTACAAAACACAAAAGTCAGACTTCATCGCCCACTGCACGCGTTACAGTAGTTTCCATACACATGATCAAGAACTGAAGTGTGAACTCTTTTGAAATCACTGGTTACTATGACAGCACAGTGACCAAGAAATCTGTCCTCCAACACAATAACAGAATCGGGATGACAGCAAACAGGAAAACAAAGGTAGACGCAGCTGTAGTCTCTAGGGTAGCGAGGCAAACGGTGGGCAGGTGGAGTTCTACATGACTGACAGTGGGAGACAGTGTAGAGGAGGTGGGCCAGTGCTTTGGTCTGGACTCTCCATTTATCTCAGTGCGCAGGCTGTCGAGCACCTCCAGGGAGGCCACCCCCACATGAGCAGACACACAGAGCGTGACAAAAATAGACATGCAAAAGGACGTATAAACACATAGCGACACGTAAACACGCGACAGCCCGGCCCTCAACTTTTCCGTCTCAACCACGCACACTCTCCAGGTTTCACGACAGGTGGAAAAAGAGCAGGCAGCTTTCTACGCCATCCTGACAAACCTGTTTGTAATTTTACCGTGAGTTTAATCTCTGGGCGAGAGCTTGAGACTAAGCTTTGAGTCACCTACATCTTTCCCGTCTGTGTGAGTGTTGTCCCTCAGGCAAACCGCTCTGCTGCTTCACTAGATTTGAGTCAGTCTGCAAGTATGACTGAAATCTCTCTGATCCCCTTTAAAAAAAAAAGTTCAGCAGCTCCCAATCTTCGCAGACACTCACAACAGAGAAATATCACTCATAAAAACGATTTGGATGGGACTCGTTTTCCCTGAGGAGGAAAATGTGTGTTTCACAAATATACTTTGTGATCTGTCTGTACAGCAATCTTGGTAAAAAAAAAGAAAAAGTTTAGACTTCTTCAGATTATACTGATCTATGAAGATAGTAAAGCTAAATTTGTCGTTGTGTTATTGATGTTCTCCTTTTTGCCAACTCTTCTTTTTGCTCACTCAAATTCTCATTTTATTCAATGTAGAAAACTGAGTGTGGGGTAAACTCCATGTGTCATGTGATGCTGAAAATTCATCGTTACTATCACTAGAATAAATCACATCTTTTAATATACTGAAAATGAAAACAGTTTATTTAAATACTAATAACATTTCAAAATGTTACAGTTTTTACAGCACTTTTGATCAGATAAATGCAGCTTTGGTGAGCATAAACCACTTCTTATATGTTAATTATAACATACTGCATAGCCTAAATCTTAATTAAGGATATATGTTTTTTTTTTAATGAGCATTTTACAGCACTACTGAAAAGCCCTAACCCAATACACATTCTCACTCTGGTGTCAACTTATAAGACCCCCATCCCATTCAAATCAGTTTAAAAAATTGCTTCCAAGTAAAGCTATACACAGACTCAAATTACTGTCAAATATATCAAGCATCTGTTCGAAATATCTCAGTTTATAAACAGCTTAAACATGATAACGTGCAGGTTCACTGAGCTTTTGAAAGATAAGTGCTGTGTGGCAGTGCCACAACAATAACCCTCACTTCACCCGCTGGCACTTCCAACGAAGTATTACAAGCATACTTGCTTAATATTGCACAAGAGATATTGACTTTCAAGAAACACGTATGACTCGCAATAAGAGCGGCAAGCCTCTGTGCACAAAAGAAGAAAACTTACCATATACCCACAGCAAATGAGGTGCAATCCTGTCAACACATCACAATCGAACGCCGTTACCTAAGATTGTCGAGACGCATGTTTTTCCAATTTCTATGTCCATTTTGTCAATAACTGACCTCAGAAACCAGCTCTAGCATACACATTGTGGAGTGTCTATGATGGCTGCAGCTGAGTGAACTTGAAATGGTTGCCGGGACAACATACAGAATCCTTTAGCATTCTCATCATCAACTGATCAAAGGAGATGAATGAGAACAAAACGCACTCAGTGCTGAGGACACATACACCCGAGCCAGCGGCTAACAGGCTCACATGACAAAAGCAGTGTAAACCGAAATAGTCAGGTGCATAAATAATGTGTCAGGTCTCTTTCTATTAAAATTTCACCCTTGCACAAAGTTCTTCTGGCAAAAGGCTTTAAATAATTTCTACACAGAATGAATTCAATCCCTCCGCCACCGAGTGCAAGCATGGGGTTAACTTAACCAAATGTGTAGATTAGACTTCTCTTTACCCAGTAGCATGTTTCTCAACGTCCTGTGCAACATGACCAATAAATTATCTAGAAGAACAATCTCCATCTGGGATCATGGTCTGCACCTCCATCCTTTAGTGGCGAACGCTTCCCTTTTCTAAGTATGCAAGCTCATGCTGACAGGCCCTCCATCGAACTATCAGTTGATTTTGAGGAAGGGACATGTCACAGACTGGGCCTATCCCGTCGTATCGCAGATCAAGCTGCAACTTCTATTTTTTTTATACTGCAAGATAAAGGTCCTTCCTCTGTCCCTTGCGAGCTAATGCTCACTCATTTCTCCTTTTTCAGATCTTTTGCAATAGAAAGTGAGATGCTGTACTTCTTATTCTAAGGCTAAAGGGATAGTTAACCAAAAGTGACAATTCTGTCAGCATTTGCTCTCTTATTTCGAGCTATAAAAGGACGTAAAAGCAAATCTCAAATGTTTTGAAGCCATATGAAAGCTGAAAGTGCAGCCTTTACTGATAATATTCCTTTTTTAGTAAGTTGTTAACATGACAACTGCTACGAATTAATCAATGTGTATTCTTTAAGTTGACTCAAATTAACAAAGCATCTGAAACAACTTTTAAGAACCCAATCAGTGATTCTTTTAAAAATCTGAATCATCAAAAGAACGATGAAGTTTGCTACTTCTGCTTTAGCTCACAACAGAGATGTTTGCGCTGAAAAATGACTGAAATTGTGGGCTTTTACTCACTTATATGATATGGAAGAATTTCGATATAGTCATATGGCCTACATTTATGAATTTATGAAAAGCTTTAGTCATGATCTTTTGTCTTATATAACACATTCCCCATTAAAAAAGCTACAATAATACATGTTATTTCCATTAAATGGTACTTTTGAATAATACTTTTTAGGTTTTGTACCTTAGGGTAATGCTTGCATGGAGGTGAGTAGGTTACAAGATAATAGAAATGACATTTTGGGTAAACTATCCCTTTAAGATAATCTAATCAATGCACCACATCTAAGAATGTCAAATGAGAACAGGTATTGCTGGAAGCGCTATTGTTAGAAGACTCACCAGCAGGGGAATCAGGACTTTGGGAACGTTGGCCATTGGGTGTGCTGGTCGACAGGTCCACCAGCATTCTCGAGTTCTCCTTCCTGGGAGAGCAGTTGCCGTTACCTAGGAGACAGACAGAAACAAGTGCACTGAGGACATCGCCTTGCTCCAGGCAGCACAGCTATTGTGGCTAAATGCAGCTCTGAACTCAGATCTATACAAGCAGACAGTTCAAGGAACACCTTTCATAACCGCTGCACTTGGAGATTATCAGTCAAAGAAGATACAGAATAACTGCAACAAAAATCTAGATTTATTTCTTACTGCCATTAATTACTCAAATACACTTTCAGCTGCCAAACTTTCCACTGAATGCTGGTTATTATACTTTTTAAAGCAATTTAGTTGCTGTTTGAAACTCTATTACATTTCTGGTCTGAGGTGCTGGTTAATAGTGTTCGATGCAATATAGCAACAGAGTATTAAGTATTTCACATGTTCAACTAGTCACTGTATGCTGTATATCATTCATAAAAGAATAGGACTAAATCATCTACAAGAAAGATGAATTTGAAATGACATAGCTTTCTGTTTAAAACTTTATTTACTATTCATACAACTCAAATATATTGCAATGATACAATAACATAATGACATAATGTAATAATGCATATACTAATAATGATTTTCAGGTAAGCTGCAGTCCAATAATGAATTAATTTTAAAATAACACATTTATTTATATATATCATTATGTCTATAATATGCATATTTTAATTTGACTCAAAATATAATTGAATATTTAAAATAATGATGAATGGACTCGACGGATTAATTTACACAACAACTGCTCAGATTCACTTTCTGTACATTTGAATACACTTGATATCCATGTAAAATGTTCTACGATCCCCCATAATACTTGTTGATAACTTGGTAAAGGAGAGCAACATACAGTATCCACTGGTTTTCAGGTAGCTGCTTTTAATAGCACCCGTCTCTGTTACCAGAGCTGAAATTTCTCTAGGGTCAGTGACCAGCTCAACACTTCAGTTTACAGAGACGGTGTGCCATCATCTCACGTGGGGAGAGCTTGTTAAGCTTTCAGCCACATCCTTAAGATTCAGATTGGATTTCCTCATCTCTCCGCACCAGCCACGTACCGGCTTCGGGAAATAATACGGCTTCAGCGCGTCCACTCAGGGGGAGCGATTCCTGCTCCCTGATCCCGTTACCCACTGACCCCTTCAGAGTCAAAAACTCAATACAACAGCAACGACATTAGACGGCTCCTAATGCTTGCATTATGCATACACAAAGCCACCAAGTGCGGTATTATATAATTCCTTGAACTCCGCGTTTATGACTGGAAAGTACCTTGGATGTCAGAGTTAAGTTGGCTGTTATAATCTAACCAATGTACTACATCTATTTAGTCCCTCCTTCAAACAGGTTTGTTGGGTAGCAGCCTGCCAAAGGCCTTTAAAACAGTATTCATGGCATTTTTAATGATTCATTTCCATGTGTTGTTCTTGTGAATCAACAGGTCCTTTTTTCAATCCCCAGACTGTTTTAACTTTCATGCCCTATAAAAGTTTTACATTTGTGATTAGAGTAAATGAGGGCCTTTGAGGTATATCAGGCGACGGATATCTGTGCTGTCCCACTGGCAGACAGACACCATCATTCTGACAGGGAGAGCAACTCAGGGAGACACAGCCAATGACACAATCCCAAAGTCCGTCTCCGGTTACGGTGCCGGGGTTGAGGGAAATCTCAGGTAACCGCCAGTCCCTTGGCAACGGGAAACAAGCAGCCACTCCGATTTGAGTGACGGCCGAGGGGAGGATTTTCCATAACAGAGCGCTGTGTCTGATGGCCTCCTGGCCTGAGAACGGTTCTCAGGAAAAGAGATCTGTGAGAGTAAACTTAACTCTTGTACAGTAGCGACTGAAACCGCTCTCTTATCCCACATCTAAACCGAACCATGATCAATATCATTTCTAATGGCAAGTGCACGCTACAAAACTGAAGTTTGTTACCCTGTGCACAGAACATGTGTAAAGACTCAAAGCTTGTCTTTAAATAAATAGGATACAATTTCCTCCATCAGAATTGTAGTAAAAATATAAAAACAGTAAAAAGCAGTAAAAAACTGTTATTACAATTTAAATAACATCTTTTAATTATAAATTTGTGATGGCAAAGTTGAATTTTCAGCATCATTACTTCAGTCTTTATTGTCACATCATTCTTCAGAAATGATTCTAATACGCTGATTTGCTCAAGAAACATTTATAATTATTATCAAGGTTGAAAACAGTTGTGCTACCTAACATTTTAGTAGAAACCTTAATAAAAAGAATGCTTAAAACAAAATTGACATCAAGTAGAAATCATTTGCAACATCATAAATGTCACTTTTGATCAATTTAAAGCATCCTTGCTGAATAAAAGTATTAATTTCTTTAAACAAAAAAATATTGGGTTCTCTTTTTTTTGGGGTCCAACTCAGTCTGTGCTCGGCTCTGCTATCAAATAAACAATCTCTGACGCACATTAATACGTGTTTTTTTTTACGGATTCCACTTCGTTCAATTTGTTCTACAAATCACACCGTCATTCCTACACATATGATTGTTGCTGGGCCGAGTGTTCTCTTGTAATGACGGCCTACAGCATAAGGTTTATATTAATAAGGCTACCATCTTCCCCCGTGCAGTGATGCATGCTGAAAATCCGTAGGCCCTTTGGAGACTACTGGAGTGACTACAGGTCTGGCCTCTGCCACTGCTGAGTCAGAATCAGATCCCAGAACCAGTATAGCATTCAAACAGCAACCTACAGAATGGACTGTTCCATGCGCTTGTTTTAGTGGATCGATGAGGAAAATAATTGGGGGTGTTTTCAATAGTGGCCCACGGGTTAAAGTCACTGTGAAACGCAACACGTGTGACTTCTATAATGATTTTACAGTAAAACTGGATATTCAGTGTGAGAGACAGAGAGAGAAAGTTTAGGTATTTGTTAACTACTGGAATTGTTTTTCTTGCACCCAATACATATGAATCTGGTCTATTTGGATTTCATGTTGACTTTAAGTTCAGGATTAAGGCAATCAAGTTAAATTTCATTGCAGAAACTGTTTGAAATCAAGCTGGTTATGCATAGGAGTGGATTACTATGCAAATATTATCATTAAACACAATAGCTGATAGATCATTGAAGTGATTTGTGCATCATGTTTGCCGCCACCTCTATTCCAGTACTCGGGGTGGAGCTTGGAGGCAGGTTCTGTGCCAGAGTGCCGATACTAGACAAAAAAACTTTAAAAGTCTTTAACAGGATCGCTTCTCCCAGGAAAGAGAGCGATTGGTTGTGGCATGTCGTAGATGCTAAAGTTTGAGCGTGGATCAGGTTTATCCTGTCCGTCCACACACCTTCAAACCATCCTTCCACATCAAACACAAAACACATTCCCACTCACGCTCTTCGCCACCTGCCACTACTGAACTGCTCTGAAGCTGAAGGGGACAAGATCTTATTTTCATATCAATAGCAGTTTACTGTACAAAAGGCTGAAGTATTAGCCTGTGATCTGAGATGGACAAACTCAAGACTCTTTTTTTTTTAGCAAACAGAAACCAAGCGGCTGTTCAAGCATTCCCAAATTCGGAAAAGGGTTAGGGTTAGGGTCTTTAGGGATCTAGTGATAGTGGTTTAAGGGAGGAAGGAACTGTAAATGAAGTGCTAAATATTGCTGTGAAGACACTTTGACACTTCTGAGATGCAGTTTAAAGCCTTCAGCACTTTGTTGTCCTATACTCTAAAGAGTTACGTTTTCTGTAGTGTGACAAATGCTTTTTTTAAAAAAGCGGTGCATTGGCATTCGATCATGTTTTTAAATACAACGAGCCCTTGAAAAAGCCTTTACAAGTGCATGGAACTAAACTGTAAGTTAAACTGCAAACTTTTCATTTTCCAAGACACCTGCAAGAATTTTTAGATGAGGGACGTTTTATCAGCATGTTTCATCTGAGGGAATCTGCAGGGGGAGTTAACGGGGCTTGAAGGTACCACTGTGCACCTGGTACTGAAGCTCCGTCCAGATAACAAATCTCAAGAGGAGCCAAGAGTTAGCTTTTGAACGGGATCTTGGGGGCAGCTAGTGTGCTTGACTACTGCGCATATTCATAAAAGCAGAACTGGCTTTACAGCTGCAGAAAAACTCCCACAGTCCTTCTGGATTTAGATAGCATATCTAAACTAAATGAATACACAAGCAAAATAAAGCAACAAATTATGTCTACAACTTAAAACGTTACGCTGTTAGATGACCAGGCTATTCAAACCGAATACATTCCTCAATAAACCCGGATTCAGATATCTGAAGTCAGAGCAAAAAGACCAACACGCTCAAGTCTAAACCTAATGAAGTATGTGCTATACACAAACCCAACATGAGAGAAGCAGGTGACATGATAAAATCACTGTGATGGCGGAACTGCTTGACTATTTTAGGTCTGTGTGTGCTCTGATTGATTACAGTAAAACTATTACTGTGCTATTTTTACTATTTCAACGTCTCCAATTAACTCTCCTATTAAAGAATTATACAGTAAGAAACACTTATAAAGGAAATATATAAACAGATAAAGAAGTAAATCCATTCTCATAAATCACATTTATTTTATTTACATTTATTTATTTAAGTTCTCTTTTGAGTTAACCTGAAAAGCACAGTATAAAACCCCTCAAAAGTGCCTTGTACCATGAATATGGCCATATGCAGAAAACCTTACTTACTTGCAATATAGCCATTCGACGCCTCCATGTCCATATTCAGGGGGCAGAACTGTAAAATGAAAATGAGTTACAAATTAGATGAATGACAAACACTACTAGCACAGGTTTCTTTAAATATTTGACGTGAACATTTATCTAGTGAAATCTATTGTATTGAAATGTATGTCTTTTAAAAAGAAATGAGTGACCAAAAAATGATATAATAATCTGAGTTTAAGAATTTAAACTGCTTAGTTCAGTTTTGCTTCTTAAATTATACAACACCAAGGTACAAACACTAGGCGTTCAGTTTACAGTCGACAGTTTTTGTAATACATTTTTCATTTTCAAATCAAACCAGTATCTCTGGAACATAAGCTGCTGTAGAGAAATACACGAATGTACAACTTTTCTGTTACAATTTTTAGCTCTTCTGAGCTGAACGCTACTGTCTGTTACTCTACTACTGCCTTGCATACTCTAAAAAGTTAAATGCATTTTATATAAAACATTTCTAAATTGTCTTGTGAAGTATTAGGGAAGTGACAACTTCCTGGTTAGGCCAAAAAATATAGAAATGCAAGCAAAGTGTGAAAATTGCCATGTTTTTTACTGGGTTTCAGGTCCTTCTATTGAAATATAAGTCTAAAATTAAATGCACAGACAGAGCAAGTGAGCTGCAATAATCAGTGATCATCTGATGTATACGCCCATCGTTTCAAACCAACCTCACTGCTGGACAGAAACACGTTTCACCACAATATAACATATTCTATAACATAGGAAATAATAATTTACAATAAACAATTAAAAATCATTAAAATATTACAAAAACTACTGATCACAGCATTAACAAGCATTTACTGCTTTAATATACCAGAACGGACAGGGAGGAAAGTCATTTTTAATGGTTATGACGGGTAAAATGAGAAATTCCATGACGTTTATTAAGACTTAAGCTATTAAAGGCTGCTTGTGTTTTGCTCATAGATACAAAAGTGCAAAAATGGCTCCATATACATGTTAAAAATATAATCTGTTGATTTAGACTCAAATAATCCTTACAGAACCTTACTTATGCCAAAGAGTATGGTATTTTTAATCAATGGGTCAGGTTTTGAAAGAGAAATGTGATATGTTTTATATTAAACAACTTTAAAATCTTTAACAGCTAATTACGGTTTAGTTGATAAAGCACTGACAGAATTTGTACAAAAAATTTTGGCTGAAACGTTATATAAAGTTACGTTAATATAAAGTAACCCAATTACATAGCAAGTAAAAAATATTTACTGTTGTGCTTCATTAAATCGCAGATGATTAAAAAATTTAAGCAAGACAGAAAATAAGTGTTTGAGTAATAGAATAATAAAATAATTTCTCTGCCCTGCACTCTTGCATAATGATCTGTGGAAATGCACGCTCTTAAAAGCATTATTAACTATTACGTGGATATAAAGCTGTTAGCTTTTCGCTACCCAATCAGCCCTTATGAAGTCAGAAATCACGCAATATCAAAAAACATAATTCCTGAAATTCCATAAATAATGAGGAATAATCTGACATTACACAAGTGCACCTGGATACTCTGACCCAGATCGAAGTTTCTGGAGTAAGCAGAACTAATTACTGCTCCTCGATATGGATATTAGCCCTCGAATTAAATGCACTAAACAGCATGTCATGCGAAGCATTAGGACTAAAGTAGTAGCTCTTAATGTATGGTGCTGTGCTTCTGCAGGGCCCCAGCGTACACACTGATCACGGCACTACAGTACAACACTGACGACCTCTATTAATTCCTCTATATATACAGTCGACATACAAGTAATATCTCTTTCCTAGTTAAAAAATAATTCCTAATTAAACTCCTTTGAGCTTTAATGGAAGTTATATGCGCTATATGGGTCAATGACGAATAAGGTTGTCTGAAATGATATAAAAGAGAACTGTTAAAAATGTAATGCAAACCACGTGCACTTTGTTCTTAGAAATTGAATCTTCGGATTAATTGTGGTTTCACATATAAAAAATAAATAAATATCATTTTCTACAAAGAATTCAATTTTATGACAAAAATGTCATGTGGTATAACCATCAAGTTAACACTTTTCTACGCCGCATTATCATTATTTTGATGTTTTAGAACATTTAAAACTTAAACTTATATTCTACCAAGTTACAACAGAGACAATAATATATTACAAGAATATCAAGAAGTTTTCTTAGGGTTAATCTATTTGACCCAAACAAAACAAATTAACTTCACAAAAAGGTCAACATATATGAAGAAAAAAAATCATCACAGTCATGAGGGTCTTCAGGGGTCTCTGTTTTATGGCTGTCACATGAACACAAAATGGCTTCCTGCATGTTGGTTATGCCACACTGACATTTTAAAATAATACAGTTATTATTATTTTTTTATTGCTGATCTCCAAATTAACTTTTTTTTAAATAATAACTAATAAATAAATATTAGTAAAAGACTACCAAGCTAATGACACCAGCAATTTCATAAACGTGATGACACTTGTATGACACCTATTTATTAGTTTTTTTTTATTACTTGTTAGTTTCACAAAAACATTTTTTACTTTAAGCCCCACAAAAATATAAAAAAATGACTGTAATTAAGACACTGAAAACACGTTTATCATAGAGGATGTATACTCAAGACTATTAGGACTAGATCTGGACAAAAATTAGCGTCACATCATTGACCCATAAACGTATATTAATAAAGATGTTACATACATATCACTTTAACTAGGTGCAGTATTAATACAAAATGACAAAAAAGGCATTTGGCTATAAGCATAATAATATACAAAAACGTCTTTCCGAACTTTAATTGAACTACAAAACTCTACGAGGTATTAACAATCAAAAAAATAAAAAAAAGGAAACGTTGAGCCTACCTTTCTGTTTGGTCTCCCCCCTGTGAAAACGCAAATAAGTGTCCAAAGAAATCCTTGCGTAAAAACAATCGATTATTTCCAATGACAGAGGCTTTTCAGTTTCTACAGTGATGATGAAGTCCTCTGATGACTGTCATGTTCAGCTGGAGTTCATATCGGTCACAAACAGGGGACGATCTTGCACCAAAACGAAAAAAAAAAAGAAGAAAAAAAAAGTTAGGACGCAAACTTGGGTTTGTGTGTTTTGGTGACTTCCTTTGCGCCGAACTAGCCCGTCAGCTTTTCCATTTCACACGCGTCTAAGCGCTTTTCCCCCGACTATTAGATTTCTTCCTCTGATCTGAAACTGCTTTGACATAGTGAAGTGAAACCTGTGCCTGCTCAACACCTGGGTCAATCGATGTGTCGAATACGCAACTGGATCCACCGGTTCCAAGGGAATTAAGCCATAAATAAGGAAATGATGGGAACTGCCTACAACAGGCTTAGAGCCCAATATTTCCACCTGACACTCCGTCAAAGGTTGTGGGATGTTTTCTACATGCTTCATGTGCAGCTCAGTGTATCAGTATTCATGTGACACACTAATTCTCATCAGTTTAACGCATACTCTCGGCAGAGACGTCATGACTTCTGATGCCAATACCTTACTTATGGATAACTTCTCTACTTACAAACAAGAGCCACAAAAGTTGAGAAAAGGGCGAATTATGGGGGTGTCGTTAAAACAAATGGGGGTCTTAAAAGTATTTAAAAAGTTGTTGTTAATCACAAAGGTTTTAAGTTGGAGCGCGCGAAATATAGCCTATAAATTACAGCTTATTGCAACAAATTGATCGCCGTCTAGCACCAACAACAAAAATTCTACTTAAAATAAGTTGTTAGTTGCTAGTTAAAATAATATACAGTAGGGGGAAGAAAATATATATATATTTACTATTATATTTGTATGTGCGCTAGAGGCGCCAACCTGGAAATCTTAACAACTGCGCCCAGAAAAAGAAAGATTTTTCCCCTTGTTGTATGTAGTAGGCTCGGGGTGTACGTATTTTAAAGAAAAGGCATACTGTTTGCGACAATTTGGCCACTTTAACAGGAATATATGTACCTACGTAGATCACCTGTTGCTATGGTTACCTCAATTAGCGGCGCGGTTCATTTCCGTTCCTGAGCGTAAGCGCTTGTAACTTGTAATGTAACTTTTTTGTTACTGAAAGGATGTTCGCAGAAACACAATATACTTACATTTAAAAAGACCAAACAGACCCCACACCTTCTTCTTTAACCTGTTTTGAGGGGTTCGACCCTTAAATAGGTGGGGTCAAAGTCCCCCATGATTCGCACCTTGATCCGGACGCGTCCTGGACCTGTCAAAACACAGAATACACGGGCGCATAAACCCTTTAAACAACAAAAAAAGCAAAACCTTGACATTCGCAAGGGACGTTTTATCTTACCTTAATCAATGGAGGGCGTGCCATGCGTCCATCTCGTCTGATATGGAGCATCTAAGCGCTGTGCATCCACTGCAGTGCGATAGAAGCGCAGCGATAGTGCTTCCCTTCGCCTGCTTCCTCCATCTTCAGAACGGACAGCAGCGACCGGCTGACTCAGAGAAACGGATCTATCAGTGGCACTCGGTAATCGATTAGACGCCTTATCAGTGCTTTTATAATGCGTTTGGCATTACCTCCACTACTCAGATATCTATAGGAACGAGAATAGGAAACAATAAACCTTTTATTTCAAACCCCGTGGTATGTTAACACATGCACACTTTATGCAATAACAGAGTATTTCATCATATATATATATATAATATAATAAGCCTTTATTACGATTATTTGGTCTGTTTTAGATGAGCAGTGGTGGGCTTCTGCCTCTTACACATCCTCTTCACTGGTTCCTGAGTTTATGTAGGGTATGGAGATTTCGTTTTAAATCGTTTTATTTAAACCTAATTCTAATATGGAATAGGAATAAGGTGAGAAATGAGTTACTGTTAGTATAAGCAAGTTGATTTTTATGTTAAAACTAGATTTAGGGTGGCCATCAGTTTAAATGGCAGTCATTCTTCTTTTGGGCTCCCTCTACTGACCGGAGAGAGAAACACACCATCTGACCTATTTGGAATCCTGTCAGAATTGAGGAGAGCTGGGGATGTCAATAAAGTACTTTTTGCAATCACATATTATAAACGTTCACGTCAATACAATATATATCAGATAATATTTTATGATAGATACCTATATGTTAAAAAAACTAAATCGGGGCAGGAGTTTCAGTAGGCTGTCACCAGCTTATACAGTCAGTGAAACCAGCACCACTAATGATCTCATCATTTTCTTGATCATCCTTGGAGAGTGAATCAGTGCGGTCTTTAGGATCTGCATAACAATGGCACTGCAGATGTTTCACTGAGATGAAGGAAATGAAGCAGGTCATATTAGTCATGAAAGGTTGTGCATTTCCATTTTTCATTCTTTCTTTTACAGTAAACTGAAGATGTGGATATTAAAATGTATTACTGTAAGTGAGGTGCTTTAAGAGGGTTGCATATCCTTTATACCAACTGCATTGCTTTTCCACTTCACTAAGTTCTCGTTCCTTGACTGTCTGTTGATGTGAACTGAAACATGCCTGTTCAGCACCTGGATCAGCCTAAGGCTTTTAACTTTAATGCAAACGCTGTATAACTGTTTACATTTAAAACAATCAAAATTCTAATAAAAAACGTTAAACGAATGAATTCAAAAAATAAATAAAACCACACAATATTAACGGATCGCCATTTAAAATTGTTTCAGAAATTGTGCTCGTGTTACTGTATAAGTTATCATTTGATTAATACGTACACGGATGAACAAATCAACATTAACAGTAACAGCTAGGCACACAGTTATAAAATTAGATCATTTCTCAGCCACAAATATTTATAAAAGTGATCTTGTGGAAAATGAACAAAAATTGAAATGCTTTGAACAATTTAATAAGGTCACCGTTTGCATGTGTTCAACTGTGTTCTTTGAGGCTGCATTGTTTGTTTACTCTACCATCAACTCTCTGATTTGTTGAAGTATCCTCAGATAACAATCAGTTGCTTTTGTTCAGAAGCTGCTGGTTAACTTTCCATGGTTTATAGAGCACTGTTTGAAGTAGAGGGGAAACCGTTAGACGCCCCCCTCCTCTTCTCTCCCCTACCTCTCTTTATTTATTTTTCTTTTTTTTTTCTTTACATTGCTGTCTACTTTTCTCTCTTCTTTAGGTTTCAGCCATCCAAGAATGACCTCATTCATTCTGTAATGGTTTCCACAGTCCTACATGTTCATAATACATAATACAGTGCCAATAAAACGAACAGTCTCCCAGACAGACACTTAAGCTCAGTCCCAAACAATGATTCTCAGGTGAGTGTCAACATCGTTTAGATTTAGGCTGTAACTGGACTCATATGACTAAAATTAAATTCAACAGATTAAAGGCTCATTATGGTCCTAATGGACATGGTTACACATAAATAAATAAATAATAAAAAATAAGAATACAAATGACTATCAAACTTTTAAAGTTAAACACCAGACTTTGAAATGAGAAAACAATTCAGTCACGCAATTAAACAAAAAGATTATAAGTAATAAAAAGCGGGTAATTAAAGATTTAGAAATACACTGTACTGTCAGGACACATTCTGACAATAGAAAACAAATGTACAAACTGAAGCATGAAGTTCATTGTACATCCTGTGTTGGTTTAATCATGGGTAACGAGGTTCACCCAATGTATGTAAAGTCTGTAGTACATAAACCTAAACAATACTTTTTATAGTTACTTTTTATATTCCATTCTGTATTCGTTAGATGTTCAAAAACAAGAAAAAAAAAGCTAAATTGCACTTAGGTTAAAGGTAAAAGTTCCCCTTAAAAGAATAATTCACTCAAAAATGAAATGTACTTACCCTCAGGACATCTAAGATGTTGTAAACTTTAGCTTTAGATCACTTGCTCACCTCTGCAGTGAATGGGTGCCGTCAGAATGAAAGTTAAAACAGCTGATAAAAATTTACTATCATAAACAAGTACTCCAGATAATTACAGTTCAACTGTTAACAAGAAACAAATTCACCATTAATATGGTGATATATATTTCATATTTCAAACCAAATCCTAGATCCACCAGGGAGCTTTTTCACTAAGGAAGCATTATTATGGATTGTAAACTAGTGTTTTGTCCAGAAGCAATGGTTTAAGATACCTTATTGATAAATTTGTTGCTTACAATCATGCTGTTTTTACCATCATTATTGATATAATTGTGTCAGGAGTTGTGTTGATTGTGTTAGTTAAATATAGATCAGTTACAATTTAATTACAATTTGTCCAGTGCTTAAATATTTTTCAGTAATTACTGAAAAACTATTGGTTTAATAACCTTACACAACAGTGAATATCATAAACAAGTGTAACAATAGTATGATCATTTCAGGGATTGCAATAAGCCACATAAAATGTAAATCAAATGACTTTAAAATGGATATTTTGTTCCTACGCTCTAATAGATTAATGTAAGAAAATGTTGCTGTGCATAGCAACAGCAGGCGTTTGAGAAAATACTCTTTCATGTGAGTGTTTTAACACACACATGCACACACACACACACACACAAATCGGCCCTTTAGCACAGGAGACCTTTAAGCCATTTGTACTTTACATCATTTGTAATTCCAATCAATTCAATTATACACATGTGAATCTATTACTCTTCCTAAAAAGGTTTAATGTACAATAATAATTACATTTTGGATTCCTGCTGGGAAAAAAAAAGTAATCATAATTCACTACCAGTTGATCAGTCACTTACAGCTCTATAATAAACTTTCCAGTTCATTCCTGCAGTATTGTATCTCACTTCCTTCAATACTGTTACTCTTGGGTACTATATTTATTTCAACTAGAATCCCTTCAACATAACTCGTATAGATAAAATAGGATTTTATTGTCCCTATCTATCAGGGTTAGATGACAGAATAAGGATTTTACAAAGGAAACATAAAGCCAAAAGATGTCTGGATTAGGATGAACTATTTCTCCAGAACAATCATCTCTTTTGACTTCAGTATGATGTCACAGATATATATGGTTTCTGGAGTTA
The DNA here is from genome assembly GCA_032359435.1 of Enteromius unitaeniatus. Classification (NCBI taxonomy): domain Eukaryota; kingdom Metazoa; phylum Chordata; class Actinopteri; order Cypriniformes; family Cyprinidae; genus Enteromius; species Enteromius unitaeniatus. The sequence continues at coordinate 1,296,018 of JAUMHI010000049.1, forward strand.
TGGCAACCGATTTCATTGGATGATATTACTGCATCCCATGTAATCGTTGGTCCCTTCTGTTCAAAATAATCTGAACTGTTTTGTGGCGTGAGTCCTTATGATTCTAAAAAACGCATCATTGTTCTCCACCTAAAACACAAAAACAAATTTGAGGAGCATCTAATGTAATTAAAAAATACAAAAACTCAAGGAAATCTGACAAAAGTATGGATCATATGATTGAGCTTGACTATCGTGGTTGCAAAAACTTGAAACTTGGTTTCAGGCAAGAAGCGAAGTAAGTCTTGTTACCTCTAAACCGAAACGAAGGAATGTGTTTCATCTTCATCTGGCATATATTTTTGCACATTTAACAACATGCAACACAAATTCAAGCTTTAAAATGTGTCACAAAACCACTGATTAGAAAAACAGCCTAAACCACAGGCCTCGTTTTCCTCATATTCTAATTGAGGATGTTTTTTTTTTTTTCTGCACTCACCTCCCCCAGTTCCAACCCTCTGTACCCCAAAGCCACACACATAAAAAAAATACAGATATGTATGAACAACAACCGTCACTGCGCTCTTTCTAATGTTTTGCACAATATTTGTGCTCTTTAAATTTGATGCAGCTACTGTTTCACTCCAGTGTCTTGTTCTGGTGGACTCAAATCCCATTTATGTATGCACAAGCATGCATACTGTACACTTACAAACCACCCTACAGAAAGCTTTTTGCATTTTTAAAGCAATAATAAAAAAAATAAATAAATACAAGTTGCTTCATATAACTAAAGATATCCAAAAGTGAGGTTAATGCCACATTTAGCACGCGCACACACACACATAATCAACCTGCGTTAATTCACCACAGATACTTGTGTCACCAGACTTATGCTCTTTGCACACAGAAAGAGAACCAAAGCAAACCTCAGATAGGTTTGAGTTTCAGACACCCACACGGAGATCGCATGTAGTGGGGTTGGATATCTGCACAGCTCTGCACCGAGTATGGATGGCCATAGATGTGAAAATGTTTGAAAGCACGTGAGAGCGTGCAGGGTGCATATCAGCTTCTCTCAGTCACTGATGCACTTTTAAACAGGAAACATCTTCATACCCAAGACTGGAACACAACCCAAGGTCTTTCACAGGAGAAAGCCATTTCCTGCTTTTGACTATATGAGGTACCTCAAGCATATTAAAGCTGCACATATAGGAAGTATTGCACTGCGTAGTGACAGCATATAAACAGACTTGGCAACTGTTAAGTATTTACATAATTTTTTTCCATATTTCTTATGTTGTAGTATAAAACAAGATAATACTTAAAGGATAAGAACGTAAACACAAGAGGTTTGTGGTTTTAGTCTCTGTAAAAAGACAGTTAAAACAGTAACACTGCAAAATATTATTTTAATCTGAATGTTTTCTGCTTTAATATGTTTTAAAATTGAATTTAGTCCTGTAATGGCAAAGCAGCTATTACTCCAGTCTTCATTGCTGATTCTTCAGAAACCATTTTACAACTTACTGTCTTGCTTCTCAAGAAATATTTCACATTATCATCAATACTGGAACACACTGATATCTAGTATTTCTGTGGAAACTGGTTTTACAAGCTCTTCGATTAATAAAAAGTAAAAAAAAAACAACAACATTCATTTAAATTGGAAATATTATGAAACGTCTTTCCTGTCACTTTTGATCAATGTATATGTCCTTGTTGAATAAAAGTAATTCATTTTTAAAGAAATATATATAAACACAGGGAAATTTTAGGTTTCGAGTGTGTTATGTTTGACAACAGCAAAACAAAGTGTAATTACCCGTGCAGCTTTGTGACAGCATCGTTATTCTTTAGTAGTGTTTCTCTGCAGCAGGACCTGGAAAACTCATAAAGATGAAAGAAAGAATGAATGGAGCACAGCAAAATCCTGAAAGACAACTGAAATCCACAAAATCACCGGGATTTAGAGGATGAGTCATCATCCAATGGGACAATGACCTACAATATATGTGTGTGCTGGAATGGTCCAGTCATACCACAGACTTCAGTACAATTTGGCATCTGTGGAATAACTTTAGTCTGGAAGTGCTATTAACGGCTCTCATGCAAGTGGGAAGATTAAAAAATCCAGACAAATACACTCGCACTGAATTGTGGACCATCGGTTTGATTGAGCCACTCCAGAACATACACTTTTCGGTTTTGAGCCACTCCAGTGTGGTTTTTGCTACATGTTTCATGCTATTATGTTCCTTGTCAGCACATAAATAGCCCTCAAAGAGTCATAGTGCTCTTGTGGACCAAATCAAGCTTTCCTATCACCCACTTTCAGCCTCCTAGATCCCTTTTTAAAAACCTCTGGTTTGGAGAATATTCTTTCAATGTGCCTTTTACCAAAACATGAGAGACGACTTTCAAATTTTCAGCAAAATCATGTAATTTAAACATGGCCATTTGATACGTTATGCTTTTCTCCATGTTCAAGGAGGGTGGATGCTTATACATTTCCATTAGGACAAGGATATGTAGCCTTTGGTAGCTGGTAGATGGCACTATTGGTCTTTCAGATCTTCCAGCTGAACGAAATTCAAAATTCACACAGCATGTTAAGTAATAGGCCCATTTTTCTGACTACAGCTCCTCACATCCAAAAGATTTCATCAGATAAAATACTTAATTATTCGACCCTCTCGCTCCTCTTAAAAGATGACTGAACCATGATAAGAGAAAGAGACAAAACACTGCCATTAAACTCATGCTTGCAGACGTTTTAAAAAATATATCAATATAACATAAACCCTGCTTAATTTTATGTTAGATGAATGTTTTGTCATTTTGCCTAAGGCAGTGAAAGATAGATTCAAAATTCAACGCTCCCCCCTCATCAGTTCACAAATTTAAAGCATAAACCAGGTATCAAAGCACATGAAGACAAAGCTTATTTAACGGAGGGATTGCACAATAATGAACACTGTCATGTTTTCTCTGTCTGTCTTACTGATCTAAATGTATTTCCCCAGCAGCCTCCTTCATTGCTGGTTTCCTGTCTATGAGTGGAGGTAGGGCTAAATGTGTCTGAAAATCCTATAATAAAACGAGATACCAAAGTATCCAAAAAGTGGCTACAATAAGTTGCCGCTTAGAATCATGTTACAGCACGAAACAATGATGTATAGAACGGTGAGTTACACATCAGAACCTGTGCCACAGCAGCATGCACACCTCATATGTCTGGCTTTATGAGTGTGAGAAAAAGGAGAAATAGTTGGTTGAAAAAACCCAATCATGTCTCATATCGGCACTGGCCTTATGCCCCGAAGGTACGTAAAGACCTTCAATCTAGATTGATTTTACAGTCAACAACTTGCAGACACAGATAACAGGATGAACATAATGTGTGCAAAAAAGGAAGCTCAAAATGCATTAACAGGACCCATATGAAATATCAAACATATGCAGAAAATACAAGCTGCCAATTCTTTTGACTTTTAACTTATGCAGATGTAACTTCACTGATCATTTTGTTCAGGAGGACCAGGGTCATACCAAGGTTATTGATGTGCTAAGATTATATGGCAGATGAAATTTTTACACACACACACACACACACACACACACACACACACACACATATATATATATATATAATTTTTGGCAGTGCTCTGTGCAAGCAAATTACACTAGTAACTTAGAAGTTTAAGTTAGTCTCTAAAATTTTGTTTAAATAAATGTATACATTTAAGATGTATCAAACTGACCAGAAGTGACAGTACACAAATTTTCCACCCCCCAAACCGATTACTGCTGAATATACATTTCTGTATCCAACTTTGTATACAAGTGAGGAAGGACAATTTAAAAGAGCAAAATCACTGATGTATTGGCATATTGTCACTACACTTTGGATAAAGCAGTTTGTCATTGGAAAAGCTACACTATGTTTTTTAAACCATCTGCCATGCTATTGTCAAGTTGCATTAGTACTATGGCAACGCTGCTTTTAGTTAACTTCTTCCTATGGTTGCAAATGAGCCTCGAATAGTGTGACCAGTTCTGAAAGTGGATCTATTTTTAAAGGAAATTTGACTTAAAAGTAACAACTCCAGGTCATTCTTTAGATTCTATTGTGAAAATAGAATGTTTTTCACAGCACAGTCTGAAGTAGGTTACCTACACTTCTATTAGACCATATGTAGGAGTCATGAGTTGACCGACAGACACTGCACTGAGTCATCGGGACCACAAAAATGATTACCATCACTAGCTGTCTTTATTAACAGCACATTTAGAGTTGTAGTAAACAGACCCTGAGACCCACACCTCATTTTCAGCGTACTAAAACAACACCAGGATGGAGGACTCATTTCATGCCAATAAATGATGATCACTGACAAAACAAAAACATTATAGGTTTCAGTGTGATGTAATGAGCTTTTACACAATGGTCAGGATATTTTCAAGGAAATAGTTACAATAAAAATTTAAATTTTTTGTCATCCTTTAATCATGTCGATAAAAACCCATATGTCTTTGTCCATGAAATACAAATCAGAAATACTCATTCCAGTTCCAGTTATGATGAATGGGGATTGAACATCACAAAAATATAAAATAACTTTTACTCTTTCAAAGTTTGTGTTTGCAGATTTTTAACCAGCTATGTTTTGTTACAATGTCAACAGCATAAGTAAATGAACAATATGCAATTTTGAACTGTCTTATTTTTTATTGAAAACATGTATTAACATATATTATATATATTTATTTTTTCTATATTAGCTTTAAATGCTATTACATAGAAGGTACAGACGATAGGATAAACACACAAATAATAAACTTACAAGAACACTTGTAAGTTTATTAAAATAAGTCCTTCAAAGTTTGATAGTTTTGTGTGAGAAACTGACTGAAATTTAAGTCTTTATTCAAAATCAGCAATGTCCAATTCATGGATAAACATTTGGATCTTTCAATTAATCAGTTTATCTAGTTACAAAGTTAGTCACAAATCTGATCTAAAAGATTTTACAAGACAGATCTGGTAAGTTCAGCTCACTGACTCACCGACTCAGTCACAGTGGTTAACAGCTCACTGGAGGACCTAGTGAATAATAACTTTCAGTCTAACTATTGTACAGTTTCACAATACTTAGAATTCAGCACACATTTATTTACTGGTTGAACTGTTTCTTTAAAGGTGTGGTAATGATGTGAACGGTAAAAACAACAAAAAGTGATTGAAATCATAACAGCACCATCTCATTAACATATGTTAATTTATGTAGCAAGCTGGCCCAATCTTTATAACAAGAACAACTTGTGAAAAGCAAGGTCAACTTTTCTTATTTTTGTATGCTGTATTTTGTATACTGGCAAAAGGAAGATTTACTCCCAGGTGAGTGCATCATTTCTATAAAAGATCTCCTAAAGTAAGTTCAAGAAAGCATGTTACTTAAATGTGTTGTACCGCAGCGGTGGTACAGAGGCTATGATATTTTAATCCCACTAACAGCATTATAAGCTCTCTGCAGCATGTCAGTATATTTATTGAGGCTAAAGGTCTTATACCCCAAAGGAAAGCCCTGACACTGATATTGGAGTCTGCAATGAAAACTGTGACATATGAAATTCAGGAAAACAGTGGCTATATACAGCTTAGTTTACCAGGATCTGTAAGAATACTATACAAACTTTTGTTGCTGATAAGGTAAAAAAGCACTAAAACATTTTTATTATTATTATGTAGTTACACTTTATTAGATAGTGCACTTAAGACATTCTACTAACTAAAAGTAACAAATCCCTAATTCTCATTAATTTGCAACTAGGCTACATGTCTACTAACTTTAATCATTCATTTATAATAATACATTTAGGCTGTAAATAAAATCAGTATCAAGAAAATTAATCTTTGCAGAAGTTGCATCTGAATTGGCATTTAGATTTACATGTTAATTCAGCTCAGAGGGATATTTTAAACAAAAAAGGTTGAATGCTGTTATTTGAAATTATAATAATAATAAAAAAGGCAGGGAAAGCGATTTCTGGAAGCCATTGTTTGGCTTTCGATTTCAATATTTGAAATCACCAAAACAAACACGCCTCTACCCCAAAAGGGTCTCGTCCCTGATAGCTCCGCCCCACTCATATGTATCCTAGGCAACCCAGGCACCGATTAGTTCTGTGAAACAAAGCAGAACCAATGTTACAGCATGTGAGCGGCATGACAAAATACTATAGAAGTCACTATAATCAGTGATGCTGTCTACACCGGACGCAAGCACCATGACAAGTCTCCGATAGAAAATTGCTGCCGCGTTCTATTTATGACGAGCTGACACAAATTTCAAATGATTTTCAACCGTCGCCTTATCGCATCCGGTGTAGGCAGACTTTAGCTGTCCCGATGTTACTCATCTATCCAGAAGAAACAAAGCAACCTCAGCATCCGATCGCAGGCCTTCTGCTCCTTGACTTCTCTCCAGCGCTGAAAAGCTAATCCGATATTTACACGGGTCCTACTTCTTGCCGTATCATTCCGCAGACATTTTCCTTTTTTGTTTTTTATCTTTCTGTCGCTCGGCTGTTCACTGAACGCACTCTCCTCCTCATCATTAGTAGACACGCCCCTTTAGTTTTGGTACTCAGCCCCATCTCAGTATTCTAATGCATTTTTGAAAAATCTCTTACCCTGCCTTTAAATGTAAAATTTAAATCACCAGTAGGGGACAGCACATTAATAAGTGAGTGATTGCGATTGAACCGTTTCTTTTACGGTTGATTCATTTAGGAACAAAACACCATTGCTCAAAACAGTGTAAAACAGTGCTGTTGCTGTGTTTGGAATGTTTTTTTGTTCGCAAAAAGAACAGACAATATGGTGTCTTAAACATCTCTTGATATTGACTTATTGTGTCACGCCCAGCTGGAGCTGCCAGCTAAAGACTGTGTTTGGCACTCCAGCTTTCTATGTACTTTATGTGTTTTGTGTCTATTTTCATTCCCGGACTCCATTCCCCAGCATGCACCTCTCCCCCACAGCTGTTGCTAGTTTGGTTCAATCATTCAATCAGTACCACCTGTATAAATACCGGTTTGTTTGTCGGTCTAGTCACGGTTCATCACATCGTCTTCAAGTTCCTGTTATTCTTTCGTGTTTCGTTGTCTTGTATTCTGGATTCCTCGTTGCCGACTTTTGCTTATCTACAGACCTTTGCCTTGCCTACTCCCCCGGACTCTGATATCACGGTATTTTACCATTGCTTTGGATTTATGTTTACTCTTCTGTCTCAGCCTACGTTGTTCCTGTCAGCCGGTGTTTATAATTGTCTGTTTTGACCAAGAGACTGAATAAATCTTCGCACATGAACTCACACATTTCCCTGCTTCGTAATTGTGACATATTGTTTATCAACTGTTGCATAACAGTTTCACATTTCACAATATCACATTTGTAACCATGCTGTTTTTTAAGAAAAAAACGGCACTTGTGTTGATATTGATTAACTATATGAATTGATTGGTCTAACCAGACTTCACCATGTAGTTGCGTATTGTTAGTGCGCATTATACTCTGTAGGTTAGTTTCGTTTGGTTTTTGCAATATACTCGATAATGCCATGATGTCTCACGAGTTCAGTATTTGCACTAAACCTATAAAGGTTTGGCTTGCATAAACCTCCCCAAGAAATGAATGAGTAAACATAACTTGGCTAGTGATTTGACAGCCACAGCTGATTTTTACCCGCATTTGACAGGTTGGCGGGTTTTGATTTCAAACCCTGCTTGCAAAGTTTCTCATATTCAATATGTTGTATGTTGTGAACCCATCAACATCAAAATTAAGAATTAAGAGATTAAGCAGTCTACTAATATTCTTAGGACTGCTAGTTAATATGTAGTTACAAAATTATTAACTGTTAGTAGAATGTCTAAAGTGGATTATTGAAATAACGTGTTACCATTTTTGAAACTGGTCTTTGCCACCTGCCACCCTAGCTTTGAATCGCTAATCACAAATGAAGAAAGGGTAACACTTTAGAATAACGTTCCGTTGTAAGTCATTTATAAGTGATTAGTTAATGATGAAATGTTAATCTAGAAAA
>JAUMHI010000049.1:1305433-1326640 GCA_032359435.1 Enteromius unitaeniatus
TAAATGAACCTGACAAACCTTTTACTTTAAATCACACAAGAGATCTCTTTGTACAGTATCTCAACTGTTTCCTGTAGACAGCACTGATATTGAATGGAGAGCAAAAGCAGATTTTCCTGCAAACTTAATTGATATCATAATTTCATGTATCACTGTAGAGTTTACATTTCAGTAACATCTCAAGCTGCATGTGCTCAGCAAATTGTTGTATGAGCTTCATCATTTCTCATTCAAAATCATAATGTTGATTTAAAAGTCTGTGACAAACATTTAAAAAGTAGAATAAATATATTCATTGATGACAGAAACTGGATTATTAAATCATTGCAAATGTTTTAAAACCATCAAACAAGAGATCTCTATATATCATAATTGTTTTTTTAGACTACAAAGGAGAGCAACATTTTTTTTTTCCTGAGCAAAACACACCAGTAATCTCACATATACAGTACATTCATAGAGTTGTCTCCAAAATTTTTATATGAACTCAGTATTCCAAATCATCATAATTAGGATTCAAATAACTGATGAAAATTTAGAAAGTGGTCTAAATATCTTCAATGCTGAATTCATTGACATATAGCAACCTGCCAGAAACTGTTCATTTTAAATCAAATAAGAGATCTCTAGAACTGTTTCTTGTAGACTGCAAGAGAGAGCAAAAACTGATTTTTCACCTGACCTAAGGACACCAGTATTCTCACATAGCTTCATAGAGTTTCAGATCTGAATTAATATTAAAAATATCTAATTAATAATTAATAAAAGTTGTGCTCAGTTTTGCCAAAACACCAAAGTCTGTGTGATTTTTAGATTACCTCAATCATTTTCTATTCTTAAATCATAATTGGGATTCAAAATATCTGTGAGGAACATTTATAAAGTGGTTTAAATATCTTCAATGCTGAATTCATTGACATGTTTTCAAACCTGCCAGAAACATTTCACTCCAAGAGATTTCTATACTGTAACTAGACTGCAGGATTCAAATAACAGTGATGAACGTTTACAACGTGGTCTAAATAATGTCAACGTTGAAAACAGAACATTAAATCACTTAAAACCTGACAATATTTTTTTACTGATAATCATTTATTATATATTTCAATGGTTCCTTGCACATTTGTCAACGGACAACAAATGTAGAAATTAGCTTCTGAAAATTGACACTCTCAACAATCTCTCCTTCGTGTTTCAAAAAGATCTACTGTAAATGTTTCAAACTGTGCTCAGATTGACCAGAATTTCAATATGAACTCACTAATGTCTCATTCAAAATGAAGACCAAATCATCTTAGCTATGCTGACAAGATTCATTTCATATTATATACATTATTGGACATCGTAAATGTCTAATTTATTTCTCCATAAGAGTTCTACGCGATCTGTCAAAGCTGACACTTAGATGAAACATAACTGATTGCCCTGAGCTACCAAAGAGCAACCTCTTAGCAGTAAAACAATCCTCTGTTATGCTAGCATCATCATCGCTAATGATCACTGTTATGAGCCCTAAAACGTGTTACTTTCAATTTTTAGTGAAACTATTGTGAGAGTCACATTAACAACTCATCTGAAGTGTTGACATCTGTAAGCTACACCGCGTGAGTAAGTGCTGCATGCGGTACCTCTGTTAACCCTGCAGAGCTGCCTTAGCTTTGAAGATTTCCTACACTGGATGAAAGTTCGTCTGAGGTCAAAACAACAGCGAAGACGGGCACTGTCATATCAATATCTGTTCTTAAGACAGCTAGGAGACTTTAGCACCGCTAAAGACAATCTTTCAAGATCTGTGACAAATTCACATTCTTGAAAGTGACGCTGTGCTCCTTGTGTCTGCATGGGTTCTCACCATGAACACCCCAGACCACAATGTTCGTTCCCAGCCCCCACGGCACAATCTCTCATCTCACCCCCTCCCATTCGAGAACATGTGTTAAGCCCATGTATGGGAATGTAAGGTGGGCCGTGGAGAAACTCTCCTGGGGTTTGTAGTGCGATAGCACCTGTAAACTTCCAGTACTGTGTAGGTGTCATTGCCATCAGTCAGGTGAGATATGACTATCAAATACTCACTTCACTGTACTCTTATCTTGACAAACCACTTCCACTCATAAACAGACTCTTGACTCATCCTTGGAAAAAAAGCAATTAGGCAAATTACTGAAGTCATTACAAAACTACAGTGACTGGCCTTTGAAAACAAAAAGAACTATTACTGGCATGGGTTCATGCTCAAAATTACTCGTAATGAATGCACAAGGAAATGTCTCTCAACAAGACAATAAATACAGAAATTAAGCTATTAATTGAATAAACAGAATTACATTTTAATAAAACCGATGTCATACACAGCAACTACAACTTTATTTTTAATATCTTTATGTTTTAAGTAAGGGATAATGTAGAGTCAGACAGTAGTTATCGCAGAAATAAGTATTGTATCACGCTGAAGGGGCTTATTTCGCGATAACTACCGGCTGACTCTGCATTATCCCGCTTATTACACGGCTACTTGCCACATAAGGAAAAAAACTGGACATGAATATGAATTTGAAACATTTTATTGGCATATTTGTTTTAAATAACATTTTCATCCTTCCGCGAAACGATATAGTACCACGTGACTAACATTCAAACGTTAGTAAGACAGTTTATAACATCCACATATGAATATATAACAACGGATGTATTTTACTTTTTCCATTGTTAATTGTGGTTGTCCAGTGTTTATCACAAGATGGTGCCAAACGGTAATCTTTGTTTGCGCGGAGGGATTTTAAACAAATAAGTAGCACCTGCTATGTGTTACTACTTTGGAGCGGTTATTATTTGAAAAGAACGAAACTGCAAATGTCTCAACTGACCAATCAAAATCAAGCATTCCAGAGAGCCGCATAATAAGTTTTAATAACTTACCTCTAAAAAAGACAGAGACATATATATATATATATATATATATACATATATATACATATACATATATGCATAACACATCATATTCAAAAATAAGACTGAAGTTTATGTGAATCTCAAAGACTGATGACACATAAAAAGCAGTGTTTGCCAAAACTATTCTGGAAAAGGTAACGACATTGCTTTCCACTTCAACACAATATTTCAGTTTTGTGCATTCATTTCTTATATTTCACTATGATTTATCAGCAGCTGAACAACAGTTCTGCCAACACTGCTTTAATTCTGTGTTTGTGTGTGTGTGTGTTTGTGCAGGTTCTTTGACAATTACTGTTTGGCTTTGTTCTTTCTTCAGCAGCATTAATGCTTGTGTTATGCAGGGTTGCAGCACTTGGAGGCTTATTAGGATAAATAAAGTTTCTGTGTGCATACAGCAGTGACCTTTTACTCCTGCACAACTAAGTTGTTGCAGTACTTTTAACAACACAAGCGCCTGTTAACCTCTGACCTTTCGGTTACATTGTCTGTTTTCAATTCTTTGCTATGTTTTCTTTCTCCCATTGTCTGTCTTTTAAGAGTTTTAAAAGATAAGTTACTAAAATGTATCAAAGAGTGAAGTAGTAACTGCTGTGTAAATGTATGTTTTTCTTTATTGTCTGTCTCTGTCATTTCAAGAGATACAAAATGCTTGTACTACAAATGTGGATACTAAAAAAAAACATTTTACTCGTTTTTTTTTCTAATGGCATAAACGTACCTGAATGCACTTTTTAGTAAGTGCGTACCAGTGAGCACATATCACTGCAGTTTCTAAAAGAAATGAACACTAGAGGCAGTAAAACTCTGACACCTTTTATTCCGTTTCACACAAATTTACAGAGTTTTGATTGATAAAGCGTAATTTTCGCACGATTCCTGGAAAAAACATCATGTTATGACTTCAAAACAATATTAATATGCTGGAATATTTGAAAACGAATGCTTTTGAATGTTAGCATCACACATATCCAGCTTCATATCTCTGGGTTTTTATAGACGATTGGTCTACTCGGTAGCTCATGTGATACGACGTTACACTTAGGCGCAAAACTCTGGTTCGAATCCTGCGTAACTACGGTTTGACAAAACAGGTCGATTCTGCCTAAAAGGAAGTTGAAATGGTGCGGCTGCATCAACAAGTGAACGTTTTGCAAATAACGCATTTCGAGAGGAACGCGATACGAATTAATCAAACACAGCTGGTAGCCCATCAGCTAATTAATCCCAATCACTTTCACCCAATAGATTCTTCCCTCATTCACTATAAAAGCCCCAACTTTCAATCCTTCCACATCTCGCTTTAAGCATCCCTCCTCCTCCCCTTCTCCACCTATTTTTCAATTCACGCCTCCAGGGGGGGCAGTCTGGGACCGAGCCGAGCTTCGAACCCTAGGGAACACACTAGGGTTCCTACCAATAGGGTTCGCAGTTCGCCGTTCTCCTGGGCTCGCTCCCCTGACAGCATGCCAAACCCGCTAAAACTACCAATGAGGAAAGCGTGAACTCTTGAAATGTCTTTTTTACATCATTTTTGCATTTGTTAACACTATCCTGTAGGTTTAGGGTTAGATTTGGTGTAGGGCAACACGATAATTCCAACATTAACAATTAACGGCATTCCCTGTATATTTTTACCTAAAGCAACGTAATAAAAACCTAGCAATACACACCTATGTCAAAGTACCAGGGTTCCCATACTGAACCTGTGTTTTAGCGCCATTCAGTGGACATTTCTCTATGAAACTGCAGTGAAACATGCAGTGAGGTACATAACACGGTGTTGCACAAAAAGTGCACCAAGGCACAGATTAGGTTGACATTTTTATTAAAAAACAACTTAAATACACAAAAGTCATGAAATGAATTTAGGGGACTTTGAATATTACACACAGGTTTGTATATAGATTACTATTAAGTCCTTTTGAAACTTGACAGCTGTGGTCACGATTTGCTTTCGTCGTATAGAAAGAATAGCTCAAACATTCATATACTTGTTTGTTTTTTGAAAGATATAAAGTCATACAGTTTTGTAAGGACATGAGGGTAAGTAAATGATGAAAGAATTTTAATTTTTGGCTGAAATATCCTTTAAAATGTGAAAGAAAACGGTCCTTTAGAACACTACTGCCTAATTGCTTATTTGTAGAACCTTTTCGGAGTTTCAAAGGCAAGAATTTATTCATTTTTACTTTCAACTTGCTCAAGCAAATCCTTTTAAAAGCCAAAACCGTTTAGCAAAAGCTGAGTGGAGCCTTCTCTAGTTTAGATCACAATCCTTACACTTTCCTTTTTATCATTAATCTGCCTGGAAGGTCAGATGTTTAAAGTGGTGCCCTTCACGTATCACAGCTAAACTTCTGTTGTCTTTCCGAGCTGCCTTTGCTTAAGGTAAATGGAAATGCCATTAATGGTAAATAACCACAACTGGTAGAAATGTCACGTAAAGGAACTCATAGGGGCTCAGCGGTTTTAGAGTAGGGGCCTTCCTTCAGCTTAAACTACCACACACTGTCATCTGATTATGACAAAAATAGGTTTAATGGATGCTTTTTGAACAACAGGGTCTGTGGATGTGCATACAAACTCTTTAAGGCTGGAGTACACTACACCTCTTTTAAAATGTAAACAGATTTTAATGATTATGACTTCTAGTTACAGGAAAAAAAAAACAAGATCACACACTATCAGATTCTGAGGTTGTTCCGACACAGAAACCTTATTGCTAAGATACACATAACAAATAAAATGTTGTAAAATGGGATCACAATATCAAACATATTTTCCAACTGGATGGAATAAAGAGGTGTCTTAAAAAAAAAAAAAAAAAAAAAACGAGTTAACAATGTTTTGTGGCTTAAAAATCAGTGTAAATACAGAATGCCAAAATTATGCCTTACTCATACTCGCCTCAGTCTGTAACATACAGTTGTAATTGCTGTGTAAATGCATTCATGTCACTTCTAAGAAGCATTAAACAGTCTGGTAAAGATAAGTTTACACCTAAATGCCACTTCAGAAGCGCTTCGGTGCCACCTTTGCAGTGCAAATCTGGCAACATTCTGACTCTGAAGCTAAACAAATCAGAGTACCCATTAAATCTGTCAACTATGAATCTGTCAACTATGGCTCTGACTATGACTGTGAACTGCTACAAAAAGCAATGTACTAGATTCCATTTGGACACACTTCTCAGAAAAGAAAAAAAAAATAAAATGAATAAATAAAATAAAAGATAATAAATAAAACATGGAGAAAAGTAGCTTGAAACCTGCTAGTTTTAATAAAAATCAACCAAAATGCCTGTAGGAGAAGAATCACCCATAAATAAAACACAAAGCCTTTCACTCACAGAAACACTTATGACTATAGCAATTTTGACCTTTACGTTTTTCCAGGAAGTCAGAGGAAACTGAGCATGAGCCCAAGAAGGTTAGACTGCTCTGAGGAACAGCGAGAACTGCCAATCAGTTATACAGAGAATTCTGTACATCTATACTTCACATCCAACTGGTCTCAGAACAAGCCTCCCACTGATCTAGAGTAAATACATCACAACACATTCAACTACTGCAGAATCACACACACACTATATAATATGGTGCTGAATGATTGTCAAAAAATTTTTATAACATACTTGAAAGTATTTCAAAGAATAACATGAACATTATAAATGTATATGTCAAATGTAAAGAAAGAAAGAAAGAAAAAAAGACCCTTCAATATATCAATCGCCTATATAAAAAGTAGTATGGCAATACCGTGGTACAGTGATGCTCTCAGGTGGTCATATAAAGCAAAGTTTAATTGCTGATATTCAAAAGCGTGATTTCCACAAAGTATGACTTTTGTTCTAAATGTGTGTTAAATTACAAGGCTATAACATAACTGCTTAAAAAAGTCATCTTTGTCATTAAGGCAACATTTTTTCTCCAAAGCTATAACCATTACATCTAGCGTTTTCAATGCCTCAGAAGCTTGAAATTCATTTGACACTGATAAAGCTCATGACAGTAATGATGGGATGCCCTCTGGTGGCAGCTTGGCATCTTGTGAGTGTTTTCTAATCGCATTACTTCAAACGCATGTAGTACAGAATGAATAATCTCCTGTGCAACTGAGTTTCTGTTTACTGATAACACTGCTCGATGTGCAACCAAACGTAATGTACAGGAGCGAGCAATCCGTTTAAAACACCAGGATAGTGAATGCTGGCATTACACAGATAAAACCATTGAATTTGCACAGACACGAAATGAGCGGAAAGACGAGAGAGATAGCTACTGCATGTTTGCTCTTCCATTTTAATTTTACAATCACGTCGAAGATGTCTGCAGGTGTTGTTTTACACAGAGAACTTCCTGTCTTGTCAGTGCAAAGTGTATAAATCACTTGGTCTGTCTCTTAGACATAACTGAAATGAACTACGATTCCCTGGCTTTTCTTTAATTAAATGTCAACTCAGTAAAAAGCAGTGTCAGTAATCTGTTTAAAACTCCAGATCTCCAGCTGAAGCTGGTGTGGGATCCTTCTGATGATTATTATCATTACCTGGAGCCTACGACCTCCATCACAGTAGGCCAGATTTATTATGGTCAAACTTACCTATGCAATATTTCATAGAGATGGAAGAATTACTTGATATTATTAGTTAATGGCATGTGGAAGTAGAATTAAAGACTGCCATTTTAATCACCTAAAGCCTGGTTCCCTATATAACATTCAGGAAATTCAGCAAAATTCACTTGTAGTATCAAAAAGAAGATCTCAGACTGACTGGTTGTAGCATTATTTTTTTCAGAGAAATAGCTATGTAAACTGTAATGAATCGTCCGAGGCAGGTGGATCCATTTGCAACAAAACTTTAATAGAGGAGTCGTACAGGCAGAAAGTCAATCGGGAGCTTACAGTAGTAGACGGGATCAGGCAAATCGTAGTCGGGGACAGGCAGTAGTTCAGGACAGGCGGCAAAACAATCGAGGAGTCAAAGTACAAAGCAAGGTTCAAACCCGGAAAAGACAAGACCATGAAAACGCTCGGAAATGACTGCATAAGCAAGATCAAGACTTCGCGTCTGTTAGAGGCAAAAGTCCGAGTATTTATAGTCCTGGGGAAGGCCGGAAGGCGCGAAAACGCCGAGGTACGTGTCCCTAAAGTGTCCGGGTGGGAACTAATATTCGGGGGATGGTTCCCGCTGCTGCTCATTGGAGAGGGCCACAGAGGACCGCTCCGTGACATAAACATAACATGGTTCCTACAATAAGCTGTGTTTTCCAACAACTGGAAGTGGGCAGGATCAGTAAATAATGTTGACTGCTAGTGGTTGAAATTTAGGCCCAGAATCTGCCCAAAAATGCATATTTCAGAGTATAATTATACTGGATGTATCATTATTTTTTAGAGAAACAGTTATGTAAACAAAACATGTTTTTCTAAATATTTAAAAACCTTTTATTTTTTGGCTTTAGAAGATTCAAAAACTTGCATACAGTAGATGCTCAGATCATGTCTAGTTGTTGTACATGAGTGTGCTATATGAAAGCAGTTTCTGACATTTATTAAGAAATTAAATTTAAAAGGTAATTCCTATCACAGAAATCAGATTTTCTTTTCACAATTGCAAGTTTACATCTATATAAGAGCTGATCTCACGGCAATTTGTACATATTTTACGAGGTGGCCAATTCATACAAATTCATACGACCTCACTCCTCACTTAGTTTTTTTCTAAATTGTATCTATTTTATGAGTTGCCAAATTTGTACAAATGACCTACAATTCACCCCGCCCCTAAACCTACCCATCACTGGGGTTTAGACAAATCGTACGGGTAAGATTGTACGAATTTGCTTGAGTCTTGAGTCTTGAGACTGTGTTGGATATAAACTCAGAAGTCAGAATTGTGTGATATAAATATGCAATTCTGAAAAAAAAAATCCACTCAGTACTGTGCCAAATAAAGCCAGAATTGAGTGTTATAAACTTGCAACATAGGTATGAACTACAGCCGCAATGATATAGCTGCAATTCTAGGAACATACCATTTTTTTCCACCTTAAAACTGGACTAATTTGCAACCTCGAGTACTATATATATATCTCACAATTCAGAGAAAAAAGTCAGAATTCCGACTTCATATCACACAATTATAAAGTCAGAATTCCGTAATAAAATCAGAATTACAAAATTTAATGTCACAGTCGTGACTTCATAATGCGCAATTGCAAGTTTATATCACGCAATTCTGACTTTATAACTCACAATTGGAAGTTTATATCTCACAATTCCGAAGAAAAAAGTCAGAATTGTGAAATAAAAAGTCACAATAACCTTTTTTGGTATTTTTTATTCGGTGCAAACAGGCTTCCATAGATATTATTGTTTTTTGCGGCCTCAGAAAGATTCATCTATCAATCAATTAACAAACAACCAATTAATCATGTCACTGTTACCTCTTCCTTATACTCTTAAATTTGGAACTACAGTCAAATACGATAATTAACTTACTTAACTTACTGTCGATAATTCAGTTTAAACACATTTTCACAGCTCCCTCATATTCCCAGTATTAAGTGTGTGACTAACTAGGGTTTTGGTGATCAAATCTATTTAGCTACCAAACTGTTATGAGCCCGTTCAAATGTTTGCCAGCATCAATATTTAAATGGGAAATATCAAAAGGGGACACAAAAGGAGCCAAAGCACCTCTAACTGAAGAATGGTGTTGTATCATGCTGCTGTTTCCAGTCCCTGCCTTCCTCTACGCTTTAAGCCATCCACATTAAGTGAGTTTTAACACCTCTGTACAGCTGTTCTCTAAACCTCCACTTCTTCCCCAGCTCACCTCTCAATTACCAGATACTGTTCCCCCCAGTGAGGGATCTGAAGACGGTGCCACGCGGAGCGCCTCGCAAATTCAATCTCCACCATCTCCCTCTAATTACACCGTGATGAGGAGCAAAATGGGAATCTGCCATGGAGCACATTCCAATCCCATGCACGGATGAGGCTGCTAAGTAATTGAGCTGATACAGGTGCCAAAACATTGACAAAATGCCTTGGGTGTTTTGTCTGAAAATCTTCTGCCCTTTGTAGAGGAGCTGCAGGCAAGGATTGTGTGAATGAGCCTGATGAAATGTTCACTCCACAGTGACAGATTTAGAGCAAAGAGCGAGAGGGAAAAAATCGTGTCTACAACTACAGTCTATCCACTAGTTTTAAGAATAAATAGCCAGCAAGTCATTATCAACTCAGGATCAGTAACAGACTCACTGCTGTGTGCCTTATTTTTAACGCACTATAAGCAAGTTGACAAGATTACATCCTGTTGCTGTTCTTTGGATAATCGCACCAACTATGACTCTAATGAAGCCTCACACTCATAAATTCTTACGGTGCATACTTTGACATTAGACGCAACATCATTTGATTCCAATGATGTGGAATTTATCTTGTCCCGTACTCTCTAAATATAGAGCTTCAGTGCTGATAACCTGCTTCCTGCTTAGAATGATGATGAGAAAGAGAGGAAGACTAATATAGCAGTCTGTCGTATTTGATCTCTTTCCGTCTTAATTAAGTACTTCATGCACTGTGTCACCTTAACTCAGTGTCATAAATATACATCAAAACAGCACGTTCAATTATCAGCATCTGGTTTGACCTTCAACTGAACTATCGTTTAACTATGTTATAATTTATGGTTCTTTCATTTACTACGGTTTAATTTCAAACCATTAATTACATGGTGAAATATTGTTTCAGAAGTGCACTAATAATAAACTGGAAAAGGAAAGTTTAAAAAGTTTAAGAGCTCTGATAAAACAGTTAGACAGATAAAAGACAGAATGATAGATAGATGGACAGAATAACAAATTAAAGTCTGGTAAACAAGCCAGATCACACTGCAATTTGCACATATTTTATGAGGTGGCTAGAAAGATAAGACAACGATAAATTTCAAATGATAGAACGACACACAGAACAAAAAGAAAGAACAACAGAAACCAAGATAGGTAGAGACTGTAGATAGATAGATAGATAGATAGATAGATCTAGGAGAAGTACTAAAGTAGCAGTTCCCAGTAACCTTCAAAACATTAGAATTAGAGGACTACTCAGACTCACTCTAATCAGTGTGCCAAGTACCTAATTAAAATGCACTAAATAGCAAAATTGCTTTCAAAATGACATTGAGCCTTCTTGGTGCACAGGGATGGAGCACAGATCCTATACAGGTGTAACAGGGAACCTTGATAGATAACAAGAAAATTTGGGTATTAAACGGTAGTTTAAAAAGCTCCACTGTCTACTTAAAGTTGTCTTCATAGTAGAGAAAATTCCCATTAATGGGAGCTGAGAGAACTGTGTTCTCTCGAGGGTGACATGGTTAATGATCTGTTCCCACTGTGCACAAACCAATTAGCCCGTGTGACCCCAGACATGGCGTCTATGCCATAACAGTAAGACAGATTCTCACGGCTGCCACTGTCTTATCTCCAGCCACCAAAACGAGGCTAGAGGCAGCATATTATGGGCTAGCACAAGCCACATGATGAAATCGAAGGCACTTGGTTCGGTCAATTAGTACGAACTGTAGAGAATGCTGGGAAAGATATCTTCACCTTTCTGTGACACTGGGCTCACGGTGCCCACTTAACTCCAGAAGTCTGGTTAATGTTATTAAAGTTAAGGAACTTAAATCTGTGCACATACAACAAACATGTTCTTGTATTATAAACTTCTAGGCCTACATGCACACAAGAAAACTAGAATTCATAAACTGGAAATCTCTCGTTTTCAATTAAAGGTCACATAGAAAATGATAGATAGGAATGGGCAAAATGCTTTATTTATAATTTATGTATATAATATTTAATTCAACTCACTCAATTGTATAGCAAATGTTCACACACACACACACACACACACGCACACACACACACACACACACAGAGCCTGGTAGCAATGTAGGTTTATGTAATCTGCATTATGTGCTGTCAAACGATTAATTGTGATTAATTGCATACAAAATGAAGTTTTTGTTTTGTTTCATATACTGTGTATATCTATTATGTATATATAAATAAAAATACAAAACATATGCATGCCTATTTTTAAGAAACAATATATTTATATATATAATAAAAGAACATAAATGTATATATATGCGTATACACACTGCGTGTGTGTTTTTATATATACATAATAAATATACACAGCACAGCACAGCACATCATTACGTGAATATATACTATTTACACAATGGCAGCTAATCAATGAATAATTTTCTGAAAGTAATTTTAAAATTAATCCGAATGCATCTAAAATGAGTAACCTAGATTACAACTGACTATCTTTTAATGTGCTTAATATAAACTGTTGGAAATGCTGAGAAGAGAATAAATGTTATATTTTCCCCCTGCCAAGCAGTAACTGGTTACCTCTGTACATACTGTACATCAACTGCTACTCACCCGTGTAAGAAAAAAAGCGAGGAGGAAAAAAAGCAGATGCAGGAAATGAATACCCTGAAACTACGTCTTGTGAGATTTCCACCACAAAGTGTTGTTGTTTTCTGCATCCCCCTCTCTTTCCCTTAAACATGTCTAAATGTTTTCATCTAACAGTGCAGGGCCTGTTCTCCCCATACTGCCTGACTGATCAAAGCTGCTAAATGTATACACTTCCTTTTCCTTGTTATTATTCAGCTCTGCATTTTTCAAATGGGGTCTACGAAGAATAATAACATTCTATGCAAACAAAGGGTAAACATTTCTGTGAGATGAACTTCAGAGTGTTTGTAATAAAGTCCTACTGTCTCTTTAAGATGAAAAAATTAAAATTCTGTCTTTAATTACTCATCTTCATGTCGTTCCAAACCCATAAGACCTTTGCTCATCATCGGAACACCAATTATTTCTGAATAAAAAAGAGAGCTCTCTGACCCTGCATAGATAGCAACACAACTGTAATTAACAGTAATTTCTATGTATTGTACAATGTTGGCTGCTAATTAATGCTAATGCACTTTAACACATAGGATAGTGTAAATAAGGAACTTATCACACAATCTTATCTCTTATTCAAATTACACACTTCCCCTATAAAATGAGGTACATTGTATTAGGCAGTTAATAAGCCGAATACAATTTATTGATATCTGGGCCTCTCAAGAACCCTGCTAAGAAATCGACTTAAGCGCGTAAGTAAAAAAAGTAAATATTCTTGGTCAAAGCTGCGCTTAAAATTTAGATTTCAAGCATCTCAGTCATACTTTAAATGAAGTGGACAACAAAATATTAAAGGGTTAGTTCACCAGATAATGAATATTTTGTCATTAATTTCTCACCCTCATTTCGTTCCAAATCTTTAAGACCTTTGTTCATCTTTGGAACACAAATTAGGATATTTTTGATGATATCAGAGAGCAATATGTCCCTCCAAAGACAGCAACACAACTGAACTGATCCCAGCTCCAGAAACGTAGTAAAAACATTGGTCCATGTGATTTGCTGTGCCACAAACAGGAATTTGGACAACGACATAAGGATCAATGGCTGAACAGATTTCCTTATTTAAGAATATTCTCAGGGGTTTACATTCAACACGAATTTCACAGTAAATCATTTTCAAGAGAATATATCATGGCAAGGAAACAAAGCGTAATCACAACCTTCAATTTAGGGTGCTGACAGACGATAGAATATCGACAATAGTCAAAACGCCTGTTGCTGA
This sequence comes from Enteromius unitaeniatus, assembly GCA_032359435.1. Taxonomy (NCBI): domain Eukaryota; kingdom Metazoa; phylum Chordata; class Actinopteri; order Cypriniformes; family Cyprinidae; genus Enteromius; species Enteromius unitaeniatus. Next base: position 1,319,123 of record JAUMHI010000049.1, read on the forward strand.
TGACTTTGATGACAGCAAGATGATTATTATTTTTATCCATCAAAAATATAGACACCTATCATTTCCAGCATGTAGAGTCACTTCAGAAACTAGCCCCCGCGATCATCTCCGGTGGCAGTAGCCTAGTTTCCATCCAGAGAATTTGCGTAAAAAAATATTTGCGAAATTTGCTGTCTCCAGCCTGTTTCCATCCAACTGGTCCATCTTACTGATAAAATGGTGTGCGAGATGATGTCATCGTTAAGAAAACTAATTGTCACTTAAGTTTTGGTGTGTTGCAAAAGAAAATTGCCTTTAAGCGTATCCATACATAATTTCACCTATTGCGCAAATAATATAAAAATAGTCTGTACTGTTGAAAAAAAAAAAACCTTAGGCCAATTATATAAATTATATATATATAATTATATATATATATATATATATGTTAATTTAGGTTATTTTATTTCTCCCGATCGTCGTTAAGCCGTTATTAAACAACAAAATTATGCTAAATTACAAGTAAATTAAATTTGAATTGATACGTGGCTGTGACCCATTAAAATAGCTTAATTTGTTTCCAGGGAGCATGCAGAATAAATAAGAGTATTCATCATAGATCATTTTACCGATTATACTCGCGCTAGACTGAAGTCAGTAATGATGTTTCTTTGTTATGTAAATATGCTTTGCTCATTTTGAATAACTGAGTAAATGTAATTGTTTGCTTAACTGCTTGTTGTCAAACATGAACTTTTCTGAAAGATAGGCTCACGTACATTTCTGTCTCTTTAGCGCCATCACAAGCCCCTGCTGGCAACTCCTAACCACTTGAGAGACGTCTCCAGACGTCTTAAACAACAGGAAGATTAAGAGTGATAGCTAGCTTTAAGAAATTTGATAACTTGCTTTTATACTAAAGTTTGGAAGTACTATTACATTTCATGAAATCTCAGCAAATCGTGATAAATACAGGCCCTGGTCTTTATTGGAACTGATACTTCAGTAAGCCCCGCTTACTTTAGTTTAATAGATCATCCTACAGAAATTAAACATGTGTAAAATGTGTATGTATTGTTCTTTTTTGGGTTGGAATGAATATTGATACTGCAAAACATTTTTATTCAGGTTTTGTTTTATATTCAACTGTTAAAATAATGTTTTAAAACAGCAGAAAGCAGATCATTGAAATCGAAGAGAAAAGAAAAATAATTAGGCTTTAAAGTTAAAATGTTTTTTAAAAATCTAATCTGATCATATAGATGCTCCATAGAATTTAAATTAGAAAATACCAAAAGCCTGAGAATTACACATGGCAGTAAGTTGCTAAGGTAGGACTGATCAGTACAGTCTTGTTATTCTTGCATGTTATTATCACCAAAAGTAAAAAAAAAAAAAGTGATGTGCAAGTGACTAGTTTTTTCAAATGCTTCAGGCATCATCCAGACCATTAACAGACAAATAAAGTAGAAAGTGTCTAATTACTTAGTGAACCAATATGAGAGCATGCCAATATCCTCATGCGACTGAAGAAAATATGGGTTCCCTTGACCAATGTGAGCTCCCAAATCACATAACAAAGACTGTTTGAGAGCGGAGGGTCATGTGGCTCATGATCCTTACTAATGTAAAGCCTGTCATTCTGGGGAGTAGAGCTGAGGAAAGCATAAATCAACAGTATGTCAGTCAAAGATTTCCCACCGTGGAGATGTTCCAGAGAAAGAGCTTCTGCAGCAGATGCCCTGAAGTCTGTCAAGCCTTGAAAGGCGGCGCTTTAGAATTCAGCTCACAGAACGTGTCAGACCGCAGCGCCACACACTCTGTGCTGATTCTCTTGGATCTGGTCCACGTGTCTCCACTGCTCTGGCGAATCATCTTAGAGAGAGGGGCCCTAAGGCAGGGCTTTAAAAGGTCTGTTCTGATAGCGGGAACCTGCTCGACTCTGACCGCTTCCGACGGAGGCTTGATCCGCCATGACGTGCCGCTGCTTTCACGCTGCAATTCACCATTGGATGCATTTGATGCCATCAATGGCTGGGTATTATCTGGGAGAAGAAGAACACAAACTAACACCATCCAGTGGTTTCAGAAGCACGCACATCAATGCAACACAAAACATGCCACTACATCAAAAAAATTAATGAGGTCTACAAAATGAAGTTCATACAAGACACATCGTGCCATCGTAAAGCATGTTTTGATTACTCCTTTACTCCATTCATCATCTGAAATGATGAATGTTTTTTATGGATACTCATGACACAGCTAACATAATTAATCCAGAGAGGAAATGACATCAGTATTTCCGCCCCCTTCAACTATTATAGTCCCTTGGCAATGTATAACTCTCTGATGATATACAACTCACCGAGTGGCCCTTCACATTCTTTCATTGGGAAAAACGAATGATGTCGAAGAATGGGAGTGGTGTAGATCATTCTTAAAAAAGTCCAGTCGACAAACAATATCTTCCGTCATTTTGTGATAAATCACACCTGTTAGTTCGGTGTCTGTTTCGGTTTGCGTTCTAAACTCAAGACAGTCAACAAATCCTCCCTCCCCGTCAAGATGTTCGACAAATTCTCAGTGATACTGCTCAAGGGCAGAGCTGGAGGACAAAACAAACACATGACCACATAGCTGCAAAGAATATTCTTTTGCATTTGTTTCAGGTAGCTGTTAATTTGTTGGATTTTTTCCAAGTTAAAGGAAACAGATAATTACAATTATATGTTTCTACTTTTTGTCAGGAGGTGAGAGAAAGAGAAAAGAAAAACATAAAAAAATCCATGCATCTACCACAATCCTTGAAGCATATTGTTTCAAACACCTGTTTGGTTGTACTCCAGTTGTTTTCTTGCATTCTTGCTCACATACAGTAAATTATACAAATGAATGCCTTCATAATGCTCTGTATACATAAGACTAAAATGATGAACATATAACTATGTGCCTTAAACCTGGAAATAAAGAAAAAGTAATACATAGAGAGAGATATTACTTTACTAGACATATACTACCTGCCACTTTTTGTTTCTCTGGATATATGAAATCTGCTATCGATTAAACATCTTAAAGCTTACATAAACTTTACACAAAATGAAAAGCTTTATTTCATTATTAATTCATGTCAGCATTTCAAAGCACTATTTACTTTTTTACGACGGATTCCAGCTGTTTCTTTTTCTAGAAAAGTTTTTTTACAATACAATGCTGTCAGACTGATGATATTTCATGAATATTATTGTCCTTTAAAAGGTACAGTTCACCCAAATGCAACGTTTCTTGTGAACAGATTTTTTTAAATCAAATCATTATTATTATTTTTGTTTATTTTGCACTGAAAAAGTATTCTCATAGCTTCATAAAATTAAGATTCAGAACTAAAATATTATAGGGACTATTTTGCGTGGACTATTTCCCAGAACCATTTGAAGAGTTGCATTTAAGAAGTTACATAAACCAGACAGCAACGTCATTTGCATGCAGCATTTAACATAGATGAAGTCTTTAGGTAAATGCCTTTTATAAAGGAAAATAAGTTAATGTCTACAGCAGAGGTGCCCAACCCTGCTCCTGGCAATCAACTGTCCTGCAAAGTTTAGCTCCAAGTCTACTCAAAAACACCTGTAGCAACTAATTACGTTTTTTAGGATTGCTTGAAAATTAAAGGCATGTGTGTTTGATTAGAGTTAGAGCTAGTTGATCACCAAGAGCAGGGTTGGGCACCCCTGGTCTACACAGTATATGTGTACACTGCATTTTAAATCATGGCGGATGAGGGCGTTTTCGTATGCATTTAGTCAATGAGCTTACACTCATGTCACTGATAGTTCCTGGTACTTTTTTAGACCATACTCTGAAGTACAGTAGGAGCTAATTTAGTTCCTCTAAACGTAGTTCCTGGAAATAAAATTGTTCCTAGTTCCTGCGGTGTGAACGCACCAAAAATTTATTCTGGGTACTATAAAACAGTCCCTGCGGTGCGAAAGGCCCTATGGACTATTTTGTCCTAATGATGTCTTTACTATATTTCTGGGCCTTAAATGTGTCAGTTGCATTGCTGTCTATGCAGGCACAGACAGCTCTCGGATTTCACCAAAAATGATCAGTTTCGTCTTTGGAACGAAATGAAGGTGTGCAATGAATGACAGAATTTTCATTTTTGGTTAAACTACAGTTTGTATTAACTATAATCAGGAATTCAAGTAGATGAACAATGTACAGGTTGCTATAGTAGTTATTATTTACAGGTTGTTACTTACTATGTCAGGGACTGACAGGGATTGTATAAAAATGTAAAATCAGAAATGTACAAATGTGACATGTGCAATGGATATGTACATTTAGAAGTGGGTATGTACAGTGTAGTGCAATGAATTCTGTTGTGGTCAGAGTTTTGCAGAGCGTACTTAAATAAGAATGGTAAGGTATGGAGTTTAAATTGCTCCCTTTGCAAATTGTTGGGTCTCACCACCCGTCGAGAAGAACAAATGTATTTTTTCCTGTTTATGCCCTGAGCCTAATGAAACACAGATCGCTATGTGACCAATACAGGCCTTGATGTTCCACCTGAGAGGCCTAAAAGAGACATCTCCTCTCATTTGTACTGTTCCATCCAACACAAAAGACACACACTGTATTTGGGATTGCTGTTGTGGAACACTAAGTGAAGCTACAAAATTTCACCAATGATGAGCGATTTAAAAGCATGATTTACTGTACACAACGCAGAATAAAATTTATGTCACACAAGGACGCAAATGCTAATATCCCTTATTGTTTCAACTGCAAACCATTTTGTTTCCAATGACATGCATTTTTGTTTTGTTGATGTGTTTCCCAGAAGCATTAATATCGGTTCATAATAACCCACGCTCGTACGTCTTTCAGTGAAACCTCAAGGGTCTGTAAAACCGAAAGGGATCTTTCCAATATTTGCAAACAGATTACATGAAGAGGCATAACAACAACAACATCTTTTCAGGGAATTAGAAGAGGTACTTTTTTTAAAAGAAGAACTAATATTAAAAACTGTCAGGTACAATCAGATGTTTTGCAGTCAAACTTGCAGCATAGTCATGAGTCATTATGCACCTTTGAGGTCTTGTGTTTTGCACAAATCACAAGGGGGCAGAGTTGTCTCAGCGTTGTGGAAACATGCAAGGTGATTTTCTACTCAACACGTAAATACATTATGAAATGCTGGGTCACTGTCAGAAGCTTAATAAAATAATAAGAGCGTCATCATTCAGCAAATCCGATTCAAAGGCTCATTTTATAGCATGCATAGTGAGGAGAAAAATGGCCTTATTCACTGACCTCCTGTTCACAATCCCTAATTACTTCTGAAGGGCACAGCTCCTGCTCTGTCAAATTATTGGAGAGTGATTTTAAGAGCATGTCAGGCTGAATTACAGTAATTCATGCTCTTATATTCTAATCATGTGCTGTCACAGACGGAGTACCTGAATATCTGAACCGTTGATTAGATGGTTCATCTAACCATGAACACAGAGCAAGTAATTGGAAATTGAAATGTGTCAGACATCGCGAGGAATTTGTTCCTTAGGGTCAATTTTAACATCAAATTACGCTTGAATAAAACAAGTTTATCAAAGTAATGCAGGCCGTCAGATTAAATTGAGAGCACTGGCCCAAGAGAACTTCAGTGAATTTAGAGCTTGTCAGCTCATCAAAATAAACTCATAAATGAATAAATAAAAGCAGTTAGACCTTGTAAAGAAAATGTGAATCTTTAACCATGCAATGCCAACGATGGAGATTTGGTATAGCATTGCACAAAAAATAAAAAACTTAAATACTGTGGTTTTCCCATTATTCACATAAAATAGCAATTGAAAAAAAAAAAAAAAGAGAAATATAAGAAATATTACCTATATACACCATTTTAATTAATTGTTGGAAAGTTTGTAATATAGTTTGTTTTAAAATTTCTTAAAGATAGTGTGAAAAATGCTAATTTTACCCTGTGAAAAACAGCTCTTTGGAAATCACTCTGTTCAGTGTACTTCCTCTTTAATCTTCACGAGCTTCGCTGACTTTTCCGAGGCACTCTCAGGGGATCTTTTTTAGCCGTATTCATAGTGAAACTTCCTAATTAGCACATTATTAAGCAAGGCGATTTGCAAAGATTTATTAAAAGACATTATACTCACTGCTTCTGTAGGTGAGGCTGGATCATGAATGATTCTCGTAAACATAAACGCATTTCGGTTGATCAAGGGTGCGGTTCCCTTCAGAATCCTCAGCGTCTTCAGTCACTCAGATGTCAGGAGTAAATGACTACTGCTATGTTCATTAATACATTACATACAAAAGCGCATGTAGCACTGGATGACTCTTTTAAATAAATAATTATTATTCACTGCCATCTCACATTTAGTACTTTACACTTGTCTTGCCCTTCCTGTAAAACATAACCATGTTATTTTGTGCCTGAAAAGTGCTAATACATACCATAATTGTGTTATTTATGCATTCAGTAAATGCAATAATATAAACTCTTCCAAATCAATTAATAAATGTAATATAAGCGGTCCTTGCCTCAACCTATGAGATTTTTTTCACTCGCTTCATCATCTTCCAGGTGAAAATTCATGCCTGTAGCATAAACAGTGTGAGACGAGTGATGCCCTGAAGTTTAATACTTAGGGTTAGAGGTTTATTTACATCAGTAACCTCAAGTATATTACTGATGCTTGCTTCGACAAATTCCACTGTGAAACCAAAGCCAAACGGTGGCTTAAAGTACAAATGTATTCTCACAAACCAAACCTCCTTTGGTTAGATGGACAAGGACAAGCATCCCACTGTGAAACACAGTTTTATTCAGATGCTGCAGGGTTTGGTTCAAGACATTTTGTTGACAGTCCCTCTGTCAGTCATTCAGGAAAGCCTTGGTCAGGTACAACCACTGAGACGTAATCCCCATGACAGCGTGTGCCCACTGAATGTCTTTCACCAACTGAGAGGGAACAAAAGGTAAGCAATACAGTGCCAGTTAAACATCAAATCCATGCTGTTGCCGTACATCTGAAGCAGCAAACATAATGTGACTGAGAGCTGCATTAAGATCTCATCGTCATGACAAAACAAACAAACAAAGCACTTTGGACTAAAGGGAGCTGTCTTACAGTCAAATGTCTCATTAAAAGTAAAGCAACATGTTTGCTTGCAAATTTCAGTGTCCTCTGTGGTTCTGTTACTATAACGACAGGAATTATGCAAAAGAAACACGGTCAGACACTCAGAGAACTCATTTCCCCCATCTTTTATTTACCTCCTGTAAATTCTCATATGAGAGGAATGTTTTCTTTGGACCACAATAAAAAATTACAAAGACAAGGAATTTGTCTTCACTACAAAAAATGAAAAGCAGAAAACAGATTTATTTATGTAAAAGCATATCGAATGTTTCTCCTGCTCGAGGATAATTCATAGCAGGGCTATGGAATTGGGGAATGTGGAGGGAGCAGGGAGTCCCAATTCAAGTTTTGCCCATTTTTGAAATATGAG
>JAUMHI010000049.1:1358950-1372481 GCA_032359435.1 Enteromius unitaeniatus
CACCATGTTTTTCTTTTAGTTTTTTTTAACTCTTTTGTTTGAAATGGAAAAAATCTAGCTGCTATCTAAAAAAAAAAAAAAAGGTTCGACTATCAGTCGACTACGGCAAAATCGAACGAATCAGATTCGACTATGAAAATCCTTAGTTGAAAACAGCCCTAATAGACATACAGGAAATCATGAAACGAAACCAAAACTAAACTAAAGACACAAACACAGACATAGGCGTGACACATTTCTACACACACACAAGAAAATTCTGCATGCGTGCATTTCTAAACACACACAGCGTCATCACTTGCATATTATTTTTTTATCATAAAAAAACTGAACTGAGCTGTAACTGTAAAGGGTCTACTCATTTTAGACCTTTTGTATGTTTAAAAGAAATATTGATATTTGTGCCAGAGTATCGACATCGTATCGCGGCTGGAAATATTGCAAAAAATTTGCATATCGATTTATTGTCCCACCCCTTATAATAAGGGGTAAAACAAGGAGAAGATGTACAACATAATAAGTGTATATACAAACAATCATTATTAGATTATTGTGATGCTTTAGCAGCTCTCATTCTGATGGCACCCATTCACAGCAGAGGATCCATTTGTAAGCAGGTAATGTAAATGTTAAATGTCTTGTCCAAATCTGTACCAGTGGAACAAAAAATAATTTACATCTTGGATGGTCTGAGGATGTGTAAAATTTTAGCAAATGTTTTGGGTGAATTATTCCTCTACAGCATTTAAACCGGATTGACAGAGCTGGAAAACATCTAGTTTTGTTGAGGAAGAAGTCAGTGAGTTTACGGAAATCTGCATGAGTTAGTTGGGTACAAGGTTTGAAACACATGAAAGGATAAAGTGCTGCTAATATCATAAAATCTGTCATTGAGCTGTCAAAGTGAGCTGGCCCAGGGCCTCTCATCACACTCACTTTACAGGAGTTATTTAGATTTCAAACTCAATTTACCAGTAATAAATATTAATGTTAGACCAATTCTCAACAGGCACATACTGCATTACTAGTTGTCACATAAAGCTCGCTGTTCTTTTCTGAATACACACATTTAAACGCACACACATCCTTCCATTGTGTACTGTAATAGATGCATTATGCTCATTCTACCAGGACACATGCTCGCTCAGATTTGAGGGATTTCTCCTCAGGCAACACAGTTACAATGTATCAAAATGCCAAAGCTGCTCTTGTACTTCAAAAACTACAACGCAAGGTGATCAATGGCTCTCAGGTTCAATTACAGCTTTGCTTGTTTTATTAAAATTATATCTTTCAAAAGTTTGAAAAAAGAAAAAAAAAAGAAAAAAAGTGTGATGAGTTAAAATGATCATCAGTTACAGTAAAGACCTTTACAATGTTACCAAAAAAATTATATTCCAAATAAATGCTGTTTTATTTTATTTGTTTGTTTTTTACTTTTAAATCAGGTTCACATTTTCATTCATGAAAGTCTGTCAAGCTAAAATTGATATGTTGTGTTTATTTACAAAATCCTAATAATGCAATCTAGTCACTGTTATGAATGAAGACGGGAACTATCGAATCCATATGCAAGGTATTTTAATGGGCTCAGATCTCAGGACAGAGTAAACAGGCGATAGTCAAAACAATGGCGAACTGAGCAATGCATGTAAGACAGAATCGAGGTCAAAAAATAGGCAAAGGGTCGCAACAGGGAATCAGAATATAAACAAAACACGAACTGGTAAAGACAGGGAAAAACGCTTACAAAGACGGGACTTGCCATATTCAATGATAAGCGGGGAATGACTGGTGAGCTGGAGTATTTATACACAGCACTAAAGAGACAGGGGGTGGAGAACATATTAGTTACTATGGAGACACATGAGGTGGGTGGAGACAAAAGTACACAGGTGACAGTTCATACATGGAAAGGAAAAACACAGACACAGTACATAGGGGGCTGGAGTGCCATCTAGTCTGGACTGGCACATCCAGCTGATCATAACAGTCACATCTTTTCAAAGCTCAATATGCTTATTTTTCATCATCTCAGATCTCTTTATAAGACACGTTGAGGCCTTTCTGTGCACTAGAGTTGGATTTGTATATGTATGTAAAAATGCAAAAGGTCATGTGACACTGAAGAATGGTAAATAAAAAAAATCACCTTTGCATTACAGGAATAAATCACATTTTACAATAAAATAATGCTATTTTTAATTGTAGTAATATTTCACAGTAATATTTTACTGTGTTTTTAATCAAACAAATGCAGCTTGGGTGAGAAAAAGGCACTTTTTTCAAAAGAAAACTTTTAAGTTTTATACATAAAGAGGCTGATGAGAAACATACATAAGTTATGAAAAATATTGAAGATGCTAATGTTTACATTCTATACTTACAAATTAAGTTTATTGCATTTAAAACTTGCACATGACTGATGCCAGCTGTGCACCCATATATTAACTCTATGATGAAGTTTGGACTCATGGTTAATGGATCTGTCTTCTCATTATTTACATCTGCAAACATCTCAGCAGTGCCAGAAGCAGCCAATGGGAGCACAGAGATTCAATTCACATTTGTAAAAACCTAAAACAGTAAAACATAATTTGTCACATTTGTCCTTCAACAGCAACTAATGAGACTCTTAGAAGCAACCACAGGTAAACCTGGGAGTGATGCCTTTTTCAGAAGTGAACACTGGGCTGGCCAAAGGACAAGATGAATGGAGTTTACACATTTCCTGGCATTGCAAGAAAAGGGCTTATTCATACTTCACTGTCAGAGAGAAGCAGAGATGATTTTGGAGAGAGAATATTTTTTCCTTACCATCAATTTTTTTTGAGATTAAAAAAATTTACATTTAAATTCCTAGTAATTACACATTTAAAGTAGCACTGCATTGTTAGATGGACAATGAGGGAAATTGTATATTTGGGGAAAAAAATATGACCCAGTTGTGGAAATGAAGGCACTTTTAAGAGTTGTAAAAATCCAACATATACATCTTTCTGTGCACAAAAAAAATTGGGAAAAAAAGAACAATAATAATTTGTTTATTTGATAATAAATGTTGTTTATAATTAATTACACTGTAATGTATACTTTTTTATTCCTATTCTGATCTGAATATAGTTAAATAGAGAGGATTTGTTGTACAGTACAAAAAATGGAAAATAAATAGATGCATATTAGTGATTATAATACAGCCTTTATAATGTCTGTAAACATTTAATTTCATTTCATTTATTTTATTTGTATAACCTACTGATATACACTAACGTGACTTGATCTATGCCTTTGTGGCCCAGTGGACGCAGTTATGTGCAACTTATTTTGCAGAAAATAAAGTATGTCTTTCACAGTGATTCCTCTAAATGTGGTTTTGTGCACTTCGTTGAAAGCATGCCCCTGGAAAAACACTGGTGGTGTCAGGCTTCAAAAATCCAAGTGCTGCACACAGCAACAAGCAGGGTCTCTAAATACAAGTCAGAGTCAATAAGCACAGGGCATTAGTAGTACAAGTGAAGATGATTTTTTCTTCTTCAGTGATTACCCAAAAAAAAACTGTCTGTGTGTGAGGCTGGTCTCCAGTAGGCTAATTCCTTATTCCCGGGTACAAACAAACTCTCAACAGTAATGTTTATTTACAAGCTTCACTGAATCACTAAAGCTTTGTAAAATCCTTTGTGGTTAATTATGGCTGAGCTATGTGTTTCAGTGTGAAACCCTGCTATCTTTTGGTTTAAAATCAGTTTAATGTTTATCTGAGGACATGAAATAAAATGCACTTGAACACCATGCCATTTAATGCATCCGTAATGAGAACAATACCAATACCCTAGGAAAGAAAAATCCTAGCAAAGGTTTTTCAACTGATTTTCCTGGACAACAATGATTAAATCATGAAGATATTTTTTCTTGTATTGTTTTAAAAGTGCTTTTGCTATTTTTCAGGTCAATGTTATGTTAGGCTACAGAGATGTTCACACTACAGACAAATGTGGCACACATTTTTGCTCACATGTGACCCAGATCAACTGTATTTGTTGTATTTTATTTTATTACTGTATTTGTAATATTTTTATTGCTGTGTTTTAAATGTGGCCAATATCAGATTTCTAGAGTGAACAGATCATGGTTCTCAACTGACCAGGGTTGCCAGGTTTTCACCAACAAAATCTGCCCAAGTACTTCTCAAAAGTAGACCAAAACTTGCTCAATCACGTTCCAGTGGGTGAATATTGCATTAGTGTGCTCGCTTCAAACCAGACTTTAGTTCAGACTTGAAAAACAACCTCCAGCAACAGTGAAAATGTTCCCAAATTCCACAGGAATAAAATGGACTTGGCAACACTAGTTTGTAACCAGGCTGTTTTGGGTCACCATTGACTTCCATAGTAAGAAAAAAAATGTTAATGGTGTCCCAAAATAGATAGTTACAAACATGTTTCTAAATATATTCCTTTGTGTTCGGCAGAACACAGACATTTATACAGATTTGGAACTACTTGAGGGTGAGCAAATAATGACAGAATTTTCATTTTTGGTTGAACTTTTCTTACTTTACAATTTTTTTAACTATTTAATTATAATATACAATATTATAAGCAATATATACATGAATATGTACATAACAAAATAGCCTGCTTTTTTTGCATTCACATTTTCTCAAGAAACATATCTTAACCAGTATTGCCAACAATTAAAACATATATTTTTTGCACCTTAAGAGAGGCCATATTTTATTTGTGATGTCAACAATGTTTCAAATTTGAAATGAAGACTACAAAAATCTCATAAGTCCCAAATGAAATGTTAAAACTGTGAACAACAACACAGTATTTTGGGAATACTCATTGTTCATTTTGTTGAAAATGATTCCCTGTCCCAACTAAAGGCCAGTGTCCTACGCAGGTGCGTCTGCATAAAGCACATGCCCATCAAGCATTCTTCACAGGAAGCTACCAGGGGATGTTAAATATTCATTGATTGCTATAAAGGCTTTGAACAAAGGATATGCCTCACTTTGAAAGGTAATATAGGCAAAAATGAAAACAAATAATAAAGCTAAAAATCCATTGTAGGCACTTCTATTTCAGATTGCATTTTTATGCTCCCCAGCGTTACAGAGATGAAACAGGGGTCCCTGAGCTATTCGTTAGTGCAGTCGCACAGAACATGCTCCCTAATAATGAGCAGGCAGCGGCAGCATCAGTGTACTGGCAAAGGTTAATTAAAATGCAAGAGAATAAAATCAGAGCTGGCTGTCTCCCACGAGTCTGAGCGATAGAGGACAAAGATGGATCTGGTTGCACCCAACAATGCTATCTCTAGACAATTTGTGACAAAGTTTTGATCCAAAACATTGACCATGGTTTAGAGAGTCCCATGACCCTCATGGCTCAAGGATGGTCAGCATGCGATTAGTATATTGCTATTGTTTCACAGTTTAACACACAAGTAGAAGTAAATATTGTGTAACATACATATTAATCTATAAGTTCATAAACAAAGGGTTACATGCAATGATCAGAAAGTCATTTTATGATTTATGATCATGTGTGCAGGGGTGGTGGGTTCCCACGATTTAGTTTAAAGCTATATGGCAAACAAGTGCTCCCTGCAAAGTCCCCACTCCAAAGCTTCTGCCCTTCTAAGGGAGTATTGCATAAGCATGTTCACTTCATATTAAAATATGAATATATAAAATATAAAACCCTGGAGGATGTCCTTGGTAGGGAGGGAGGAGCCTGACACAGTCGGTGGGACAGCTGGAGGAGTGGAGTCTTGAGTTGGCAGATGGACTCAGACTGACCAAGTCAGAGCCAGAGAAGATTGAGCCCGGTGGAGCTAGTGACCAGACGAGCCCTGATGGAGAGGAGGGAGCTAGGGCCCATGGTGAAGCCGATGGGTTGAAGGTGGTGGAGGTGGAGTTCTGGCTTCGGAGGCTGGAGGTGAAGTTGGGGAGCACCCCGAGCCAGACGGAGCTGGAGGATGACAGTCCTGCGTGACTAGCCTCGGCTGGATGCTGAGTTGTGGGCGAGCGGCAGGACTGTCAGATGAAAGCGAGGCAGGACGCTGGTGTGGGTGGGAGGGCGGGGATTTACTTGGGGACAGCTCTACTGGCTGTGACTCAGGAACTGGATCTGGGATCGGCTCTACTGGCTGTGACTCAGGAACTGGATCTGGAATCAGCTCTACTGGTTGTGATTCAAGAAATGGGTGAAATTCAGAATTGAATCGGGGATCGGCTCTGCTGGTTAAGATGGATAGACTGGATCTTTACCTTAAAAACAAACCTCCCAGCCACAACACCTCAGCAATTAGCTGAGCAAGGGAGCCGTGATAGTTGGAGATGGCTATCTGCTTTGCCAACGCTACGATGGAGCCCCAGCTAAAACAAAGTCTTTAATGCCTGATCGTCACAGGGTACTAGGGGAGCTGCCTCGAGGAACTACTTCCCGTATTTCAAAAAGGAACAGCCGTCTTGTATGCAAGAGTGAAGTAGAGTCACGGGGTTCTGCACTTTGTCGTTGTTTTTGCTGGTCTGATTATTCTGTCATGGTGTGTATGCAGGCAGACGACAAAGGACGATATGATTTTAACATGAACTTGAATTATTCCAGACAGGCTCAGATAACAGGCAGTTTAGTAATCGTGAAAGACGAATAGGAATAGGAATCTCGTTTTGAGATGGCAAATCAACGTATATAAACACACCAATGAATTTGGCATATGCTGATTAATATCCAGCTGTACTTGATCACAGCGCGAGTATAAATAGCTCAGCGGATTAAGCATTCATTAGTTTTTTGCTGAGGAGCCGAGCCGGTGTACACGGCCCCCTAGCGGCAGTACAGATCCATGGCGAAGGATCTTTCAGTCGGTTTTTTTTGTTTTTTTTAACCATGAATACACATAATTAATTCTTAAAGGTATACTCACGGATCCCAGCCCTCTAGCTGTTCTCAGGGATTCATCACATCGAGGGCCTGGCTCCAGATGCTCCGCAACATCCGGCTGCCGAGGGGAATGGAGGAACTTGACAGGGTCTACTGATAAGGACACTCAGGAGAATTATCACTGCCAAGCCGACCGAACCGGTCCTACTTCGGCTCTTCAGCTCTGTTTGAGGTGAGAACTCGGGAGGATACCGGTTCAACACAAAGGCTATAGAACCTAGCGAACGTGTTAGGGGTCGCCCAACTCGCAGCTCTACAAATGTCTGCCAGCGAGCCACCGCGTGTTAACGCCCAGGACGAAGCTACACTTCTTGTCGAGTGAGCCCGTACACTGAGGGGGCAGGGCACACCCTGTGCTTGATAGGAGATCCAGTGAGCCATCATCTGCTTGGAGATCCACTATCCAGTTAGCCATCCTCTGTTTGGAGATGGCATTACCCTTCTGCCATCCACCGTGACAGACAAAGAGCTGGTCTGAGGCCCTGAAGCTACGTGTCCGGTTTCTGATCTCTGAAAGGAGTAGTAGGAACCTTGGGCACATAGCCGGACAGAGGCCTTAGAGTTACCTGGGAATCCTCGGGCCCGAACCCTAGGCACGAATCGTTGACCAAAATATCCTGCCGGTCCCCCACCCTCTTGATGGAGGCCCATGCAGGCAGGAGAAGAGTTTTCATTGAGAGAAACTTTAACTTTAATGCTCTTAGCATGAGAGAGAGGTTCCAAGAGGGTACAGTAGGGGGCCGAGGAGGATTTAACCTTCTGGCTCCCCTGAGGAACCTGATGAACAGGTCGTGCTTACCCACGGACCTGCCATCGACAAGGTCCTGTTTTGCAGTGATGGCAGCCAAATAGACTATAAGGGTGGAGGGAGACAGTCTTCGCTCCAACCCTTGCTGCAAGAGGAGAAGCAAAACTCTGATCGGGCATCTCGGGGGGTCCTCTCGCTGAGAGGAACACCACTAGACGAACAGGTTCCATTTCAACACGTAGGCTGCTCTTGTAGAAGGTGCTCTCGCAAAAGACGTACTGCTAACAGCTCGAGGCAATTGATGTGCCAATGCAGATGGGGTTCCGTCCACACCCCTGACACTGCATGCCCATTGTACGTGGCGCCCCACCCGTTGGTAGAGACATCTGTGAAGACAACTCTTTCCTGCATTCGGGCAGAAGTGAGGCTGGAAGTCTGTGAGGTCATCCTCGTGGCTCTCGAACTGCTGCCTGTAATGAGAGGAGAGTGAGTGTGTAACAAGGCTCTTTTTATAGGTCTGTCCACAATACCTCGTCTCCTCAGAGGACCCAGAGATAAAGAAATCTGCTCTTTTGTCGAGTGTTTGGGTACCACTGACCCTGAGGCCAGTGGCGGTTGAAAACAAAACAAAAGATCCTCCACCTGGCCCTCCTCCGGGGGAGGGAGTGGTGCTTTCACCATCTCCCGAAGAGCAGGATCCTCCATCTCTGGGTCACCCGTCCTAGGGCCTCTTGCATCTCCTCTTTCCACCGGGTTTTGCAGGGGCCTGGATGGGCTGGGCGGGGACCAACTGCTGGCTCCTCGACGCGGCCGATGTAAAGACTGCTGCGCTGGCTGCTGAGGAGCGGGGGTTGTAGCAGGGGGCCACCCTCGGCGACGAGCAGGCTGAGGCTGGGCCGGCGGCGCCCGGGTGGAGGCAGCAGCAGGACGCTGTGGCAGGATGTGACAGACGGTCTCCGCCTGCTTCTTGGCAGTGGAAAACTGCTGGGCGAAAGTTTCCACTGCGTCGCTGAAGAGGCCAGTCTGGAAGCGGGTCTTGTCTGCATCACACATGTCGGCCAGACACAGCCACAGCTCTTGGACCATCATAGTGGACATCACACGATTTGGGCAGATTCTGTTTGGGCCTGTGTTGCATCACTTTTACCTTCATCACAAACCTGGCAACTTTGACATCTGAAATGAAGACGCGCTATTATTTTCTTTAACAATACAGAAAATACTCAGTGGCATGAACAAGACTAATATCAAACATGTTTCCTGTCAGACACACAGGAGTGTCAGTAAAAGGCCATCAGTTGATATAAGCAGATATGTGTGCTAACCTTTGGGTCTCTACGGTGACTGATGACAGGACACAGCACAGCATAAATATGCAAGTAAGCGTCAGGGTGGTGAAGCAGCCATAAATCTGTGAGGAGGAAGGTCTGCTATCCTCACAGAAGAGCAGAATAATATTTCCATAGTGTGATAGCAGAGGCTGTCCAATACATTATGCAGTCAACACAAGCGCTCCCTGGACCATTTAATCACTAGGAATGAGCGGACCATTGTTAAGTGCACACAATGACAGGTCTCGGTCTATAAATAGTCTGGGAAAGCATCTTTGATCATGCTTGGAGTTTCTCGCTGTCATAGTCCATACATACAAAGACACTACATGATGAAATATATGTGGACATCAGACCAAAGTGTGTAAACAGTGCAGAGTCGAGGTAGAGTTGCTTTAGCTTCAGTTGGACCTTTGGACATATTTTTGTTTCAAGAAAATAATAAATAAAATGAAAAGGAATAAATTAACTTATATATAAAGCTGTTAAACTGTCCAAATGAAATTGATCTGAGATTCAGTTAAACTTGAACATTAGGTGACATTTTTACTAAACAGATCAAATAAGCAAGAAAATTCCAAAATAACATGATAGGTGTGGAAATTTTGTGCAGGTTATTTAGGCTACTGAGAAGAACACAAGAATGCAATATCTCATTTTCATGATGACCAATTTAGAAAGCGAAATACAAATTAATGCAAGGATATGTTTGGATTCAGATAATGTGTTGTTCTGAATTCCAAATAAAATAACACATGTGGGAAAAAAAAAACTTTTTAGTGAGACACAAATTACATACCAATAAGTAATAAATAACATTCTGACACTTTTTATTCCTTTTCACACAAATTTACAGAGTTTTCATTCATAAAGCGTAATTTTTGCACAATTGAAGAATATCATGCTATGACTTAAAGAATATTAATATGCTGGGAGATGTGAACACTGATGCTTTTGATTGTTAGCATTACACATATCCAAATTCATATCTATGGGTTTTCATAGACAGTAGCATACTTGGTATGCTCATGTGATACCGTGTTGCAAAAAACTGAAAGCTCTGGTTCAAATCCCATGCAAAACGGTTTGACAGTTCAAATCTGTGTAAAAGGAAGTTGAAATGGCACAGTTCCATCAACAAATGTTACCACTATCGGGTAGGTTTAGGGTTGGATTTGATGTGGGGCATATTTCCTACATGACAGAGCATAAACCTTTATCGACCCAACCCCAGATATTTGAATTCTGAACCATTGCAATATGTAACTGAAGCAACATAATAAAAACACAGCAATGCTTACCTATGTCAATGTAATAAAAAGTGCACACATATTGAGTCACATATTGAACCTGTGTTTTAGCTCCACTCAGTGGACATTTCACTTTGAAACTGTGGCGAAATGTGCAGTAAGGTACATAAAACGGTGTCACACAAAATGTGCACAGAGGTACACAGAGGTACTATGCCTTTTCAGCTCGGATTCATCATTGTGCATCTTTAGTAAATCCTGCACTATTTCAATGCCAAAAGATGATTTACACTGGTGCAAGCAGTAAATCTGGCCCTGTATGTTTCAAACATGTTCATACAATCACAAAAACAAAAACCAAACAAAGCCTGAGCTAATTTGAGTGAAATGATAACACAGATTCGATACAGCTGTTTTAAATCAAAATCGAATTTGTTCATAATTTATGAAGCTTGCAACATTGACATTATTACAGTGAATCGAATCAAGACTGAACTGACTCAAACAACACTACTGTCTTCAGTAGAGCTGCTTATCGTTTGTTTCGTAATTGAGAAACTTTACAGTTATTGAATCAACACTGAACTAGCTGGAACTGAAAAATGACAGTATTAAATCCGCTTTACAGCAAAACTTTGTCTCGACTCATATTTGATGAAGTTTGCATCATTGATTACTTGACTGTTTAATACGGTAAAGCTGCAGTGGTTATTGTAAAGAGCTATATAAATAAAAGAGATTTGACTTTAGTCTTCATTTTAGGGGTCTTCAGAATTTGAAGTCTGCATGCAGACGTTGCGGTCTAATGCCCATGTGAAAATAGGGTTTCTTGTGACATAGCTCATATAAATTCAATATCATTTATATGAGCTTGTGTTTATGGTTCCTCAGAGACTTTCTCATTTCAAAGGCCTGCCAGAAGAGTTTGATAGCTGTTTATATGGAGCTGGGTGAGAGGAGAGGCGGGAAGAAGAAAGAGAGAGAGAGGTGAATCCGTCCAACAGTGGCAGTGGTCGCAGAGTGACATGGTGACAGACAGCAGAGAAAAGAGAGGAAGATTGCAATCCTTTAAAGGGCTGAGGAAATGAGAGCGTAACTTTGCTCTGTCAATCTCCTGGGCTGGCCTGTAATAAGCAGTGCACAGGTTTCTCCTCCAAACCAGCACCACACCGTCTCTTTGCTCAGGCCAGGCAGCTACTATGACCTGAATTTCAATTTACTCCCAGTCTCCTGAGGCACAGCACCACAGAGTCTACTCACATCTGAATTTATAGTGGGTGCTTTCAATAATATAGACGTTAATGGAGGGGATCTTTTACAATTTGGGGAGCCAATTATGAAGAAAACGTAAGGCAAATTAGAAATGTACTGTTGGTGTTTCCGAAAAGCTATCTAGTCATGGCAGAAGTCGGCTGAGATTTATGATGGGGTGGAATTGGTCTGGTTGGCACCTCCTCAGGGACTTTGGCTGCTGCTTATATAGGGTGGAGTTCTATCACAATCTCCACAGCATATTTTCCAAGGACTTAGCCACTGAATTTATGGATGACAGCATCCAAAAACCAGTGGTATATAACGGTCTGAGCTGCATAAGAGAATAATGTAAAAATTCTAAATAAACCCTGACACGGTGAACAGGATTATCAATTCACGTCTGTATTTATTTGAAGAGTTGTCAGTAATAAGCCTGTATCAGGGGGTTTATTACTGACAACTCTTCAAATAAATACAGACGTGAACATGCAATTTTTTGCATGCAATGTATGTTACAATATAACATTAATATAAATTTGAATGCCCTATTTTGTGCCCTGTAATGCCATATTGTATTAAACAGTTGAAAGATATTCCAAACAGCCGTCTAATTAAGATAATTAAGTGTGCTAGTGTAAAGACAACTAACTAAATAAATGCTTTTATATGGTGAAAGCCAAGGCAGGAACTAGAGAGGACGCAGGGGGAAGGAGTCCTAGGAGTGAATATGGAGGGGGGACGGTGTTTCATTTCTAAATGTTTAGGTTTATTTTTAAATTAAAGTGACTTTATCTAAAAAAACTAAAAAACTAAAACTAAGTGTAAGAATATTCTTGAAAGAGTCAATATCATCCTAGTAAATGATAGAATTAAAGCAATGTTATTGATTCTGTGTTTGATGCTTACTGCATCATTATGGTTTATACCGTATGTAGGTGATTTGTGCTTCTCCAGGAGCAACCGAAAGCATCATAACTCTGTCATGCTGATATCTGCACTGTAACTTTTGAATCTGATACAATTCTCTCTGCCAGGGTTGCTAATCTCTCCAGATTGGGCCGGTAATTAAGCAACATCATGCAAATAGCTGATAATGATGGCTGGCATGATGAGAAGGCTTATGGCGGAATTCAGAGCAAGGAGATGAAATAGGAATATCTTGAAACATACATTTGCATTTAATTTAAAACAGTTATAGAATAAAGTTGTCAGCTACAGGAAGCAGGTGGAAACTTGATCTCCAGGGCATGCTGCCTGTTGAATTAATAAACCTGTAATTTAGGCCAGTTTTTCCGAAATATCTCACTTGGTCCAGACAGAGAAAAGTGGAGATTCAAACTCGTATGGTTTAGCAGGGAAATCGCATTACCGTGTATTTATTTGTGAATGGGATTGCAAATTCGATTTAACTAAGTGTAAGAACATTTCTGACAGAATCAATATAATTCTAATAATTTACAGAATTGTTATTGATTCTGAGTCTGATGCTCACTGAATCGTTATGTTTTATTTGTCTGTGATTTGTATGTTTGAAACGTGCATATACTCTAAAACTAGAGACATTATCTTTAGGCCACATCCCTAAACCATTCAAGCTGGCTGTTATTAAGCCTCTTATTAAGAAACCACAACTAGACCCTAGTGAACTGGCAAATTACTGACCCATTTCTAATCTTCCATTTATGTCTAAAATTTTAGAGAAAGTTGTATCTGCACAACTGTCCTCATTCTTGCAAAAAACAATATCTATGAAGAATTTCAGTCAGGTTTTAGACCCCATCACAACACAGAAACAGTGCTTGTTAAAATCACCAATGACTTGCTTCTGGTGTCAGACCAAAGCTGCATCTCATTGCTAGTTTTAATTGATCATGACATACTAATAGATCGACTGCAAAATTATGCAGGTATCCAAGGGTAGTGTAACGCCAGATGGCGTTCTGGTTCTATGTTTCTTGTCTGTCCTGGTCTCCCCTGTCTTTCGTGACTTTTTGG